>CAMZMU010000077.1:26985176-27261623 GCA_947311845.1 Poa pratensis
GGCGACGGTTGCCCTCCGTGCTTGCCACGTGTATGACGGGATAGCGTGCGTAGCGCACGATTATGATCTGGACGGTTATGATCTATTTCGATCTGTGGTAAATAAGGGGGACGGCGCTGCATTATTTTTACCTGCCATTTGCTCTGCACGCCTACCCCACTCCATCTTCTTCCTTGCGCTCTGCCATTGTTCTTGCGCCCGAGCTCCCGCTGTTCCCCTTAGCCACCGCCGCCATGGCGCCAAAGAGAAAAGCTGCTGTTGCCGACGCCACCGCGGACCGAGGTGGCCGCTCTGAAGGGGAAGAAGACAGCGGCTGGCGTATCTGCGTCGTCGTCGACCTCAAGAAGAGCGACGGCGATTGGATGAAATCCACCATCAAGGAGGCGCATCTGGACAAGCTCGCGAGGAGGGAATGCTGCCACCTGCGGACCGCTGTTCGTTCGCGCGTCGTCGCCCAAGGAGGTACTCCCGTAGCCTCGCGCTAACGGTGGCGTTTGTTTGCGGAGTTTCTTCTAGGGGTTTTTTCATTTCCCCTCCACGACTTTGTTCGTGGTTTGATGTTTGCTTACGGGGTGCAAATCCATGATTTCACCCCGAAGGCATTATGCACATTGCCTGCTTTATGGTTTGTGTGAGTGCTACTTGGGAGTTTCTCCCAGCTGGGCCCTCTGGAAGTCGATTTTCATGGTCCGACCCAACACCGAGGCGCCCGCACCTATCCTTTGGCGGCTTCGGGATCCAGGTGCGCAACGACACCCGCTACTCACCTGAAGCCAATCGATTTGGCGAAAGGGTGGAGGAAGAGGTGGTTTTATGTGTGCGTCGACCAGGAAAGTCCCGCAATTTTTGACTGCTGGTATACTCGCGAGGACGAACGCCTGGGACCCACCCTTTTCGGCTAAAGAAAAGGCAGAAGCGGCGCCTCTTCTGTCGAAGATTGGAGAGCTGCTAAGCAGCGTAACTGGTGTGCACTTGATTGCCACCTTTGTGAAGATGCGGGTGTGGCCGCTCCGCGCTCGAGCCCACCCCATGTGGGAGTATGAGCGTGCACTCGACTTCACCGAATGCAAGGAGGAGCTGTCGAAGAGCGAGCTGGTGTCACAGTGCGGTCCATTACCAGCACGAAAACCAGCGAACCCGCAATGTCGACTGCCCTGTCACTCCTTATGGTTCTGAAAGTCCTTTGAGGAGGTTAGTGAACGATCAGTTTATGATCTTCTGGTTTTGCTATTTTGTTGTGCATCTTGGCAACTTTCGATGGCTGTATTTGGTATGCAGGGCCATTCAACTGCATCAACCCTTCCTCCATTCCGCAGATGGCCCGACTCACGAAACGGAGGTGCAAACGGTTAGAACCAAAGGGAGGGGATGAATCGCCTCTACCGTTCGGCTACCACATCTCCTATGGAAGAGGTCGAAGAGGAAGGGGCGGAGGAAGTACAGGACAAGGCCCGCCACTCGCAAGCGCCGGGTGGCCCGAGTTGTGTCTTCTTCCACGAGTTCACCGTGAAGGGTCAGATGTGAAGATGACGAGACTCGGGCTCGTCTCCTACTGCCACATCTGCTCCTTTGAACGTGAGCCCGTTGAGCTCAGCTCCTCCTCCCCCAGTAGGGTGAGGAGCTACTTTTTGGAGGCCCAAACTTTGTCAACCTCGACACTGATGAGGACGAAGAGCACAGGTTTGCACCTTATGCTTTTTGTACTGAGTTTTTTGCTGGTTGATATTGCTGCTTATGTTGTATTTTTTCCGTCACTCGCAGTGCTGAGAATGTGCGTCCTCTGACTCCCTCTAGCCGACAGAACTTCGACCCCTGAGCACCCGGACGTTTCTCTTGTTGCTCCTGAGATTGTTCAATCAATAGCCACTGCTACTGTCATTGAAACGGCCAAGGCTATGAGTGGTGTAACTCCAGAGGTCGGAACATCGCTTCGAAGCCGCGCCTTGGACTGAGCACGTAAGTGTCTTTTGCCGAGTCCGCATACGCTACTTGTTATATAACTTATGTTGGTTTCATGTGCTTAGCCTTACTCCTCAACCTGGTAGAATCGGCAAATATTTTGTCCAGATGGAGCAGGAGAGAAACACATTCGCGCTGACCTGGAACAGCTCACCCGTAAGTGTAGTTGCTGTCTCCGAAGCTCTTTTTGTTGTTTTTGCTTAGTCAAAGCTTTGAGTCACTTCGTGCCGTCAAATGCAGAGGACAAGGCATCGGCTGAGTCTCGGGTGAAGGAGCTAGAGGAAACACTCGCGCCCAGCGCGCGAGTCGAAGAAAATTTTGGATGCCACCAAGGCCGCAGCCGCCGTACGCGATAAAGAGTATGCTGAGCGGCTGGCTTACCTCACCCGAGACGTGGGCGGTTAGTAAATTTGCCACTGTTTTTGTTTACTTCTGTTGCCGCTGAGGGTTGTGTATGAGTTTCTGTTCTCTCTGATTTTTTAAGGAGTTGTTGGCGCACCGGCACCTGTAGACCTGGCGAGTGGTGATTTGTCCCTTGACCGTGTTATTGGCGACCTTGACACCATCTCCGCCAAGCGAAGGATGCCCTTGCCAAGTCTACGAGCACACTCGACGCCGTATACAAGGGCTGTTCCCGTCTGGCCAACTTCCGTCGACATGGATGGCTTCGCCGACGTCTTAGTCCCGGGAACCTCGACTATGGCGAGTTTTGCTCGCACCTGACGGTACGCGGCTCAGAGACCACCCTCAAGCTCTTTTAGGTCATGGGATAGAGGGTGACTTCAAGGCCGCTCTGTCTGATTTCCCTCGGAAGCCGGACGGGAAGCTGGTGTCTCTGAAGCATGTGAACGAGCCAGCCGCGCGCTGGCTGAAATTTTTATGACTACCGTGGAGCGCCGGTCAGCGGAGGTCACCAATCGCGGCGTAGGGCTAGGTCAGAGTTTGCATCATAGACTTTAGGGCCATCTACCCTTTTTATGGACTGTAATATGCTTTATGATATCGCGAGTATGCGTACGCTTTTCTACACTTGTATGAATTTGGTTCCTTGCTGTGTTTTCGCCTGTAAGGCTATGTGCTATTACTTGCCTGAGCTTTGTGATGAATCTCTCATGCCTGACATTGGATTTTTATGATGTTTGGAACAGAAACGGGCAGCCGCTACATCATCTGGCTTGTCGCGGCATCGTGCTCCCACTCGATCTCGAGCTCAGGCGGCAAATGATGCCGCAGTAATGCGTTATATGAAGGCTCGAGTCATAAAACTGGAGCAAGAGCTAAAGACTGCCCAGAGCGAGCTGGATACCCTGAGAATGAGGCCAGCTCCAGCCACAGAACGAGAGATTACGTGCTTGGCGAGATGGACCTTGTAAACAGGCAACTCGAGTGTGAGTACAATCATTTTTCTGATTATGGATTGTTTGGCTACTCTCATTGTGAGTAACGTGATTTGTTATTTGTGCAGGTTTTGTCTCTGACTTCCAGGCAGAGCAAGCTCATGTCGAAGAGCGTCGGATAATGCTACTGACAACCCGACGACTGGCCATCAGCATTTTTGGCTTGACAGGTTCCGAGCGCGCACACTCGCAACTCTGAAGGATCGAGCGTGGCGAAGCGCACAGCTACTCGAAATATGCAGGGTGGCATTTAGTCGCCTTAACGAGATCCTGTTTCCAATGGGCTGCAGCCGCATGGAATCCACGCTCTGGTTGGACTGTTTCGACTGTCAGGTCCTATCCAAGAGGTGATTACTCGGAAACTTGTACTTGGAGCCAACGCGGCAATGGCGTATGTGCGGAGTCGACGTCCCAACTTCGTGTTGCCGCCACCCGCCATTGGAGCGACTTTGCCTCAAGAAGACCTTGATGGCACACTTCGATCTGCAGAGGTTCTGGTCGAGCGATGCCATCATCAACTCCTTGGCCCTGCCGTGCCCATCAAGGATGAACCGGAAGAATAGGAACTGTTGCGCGCGTACTTTGTGTACAGAGGGGCAGCCCCCGAGTGTGAATGTAATACTTGTAAGTTTTATGAACTTAAATGCGCATCTCCGCAGCCCCCGAGCCTGTTGAGTGGGGTGTGTGAAGCAATTTATTGTAAACTTATGATTATCCAGCCCCCGAGTCCTCGGATGCGGCGGAGAGTGCTCTTTATGAATTTTTGCTTAAGGACCAGCCCCGAGTATTCGGGAGTCTGGGCTATTTGTTTGTACCACCTTTTGTATGACCCAGCCCCCGAGTATTCGGGTGTGTCTGGGCTGTTTGTTTTTGCGGGAGCGAAAGCTCATATTTTTGATAGCGCAGCCCCGAGTGCTCAGGTGCGGCTAAGATATGAGTTTATGAATAGTAAACAAAAGATAGGAGGAACATTGATTATATTACACTTTTGAATATTAGGCTGCAGGCCGGCTCATTAAAAACCTTCCAGTCCCCACGTACCCTGGTAAGGAAAAGAGCGCGTCTGAAACCTGCAGCCATCCGACATAGTGCCTATTACATTATGCGACTGAGCAAACTAAGCATAGAAACGGCGCAACTGCGCAACGTTCCAAGGATTGTGCGAGAGTTCGTTGTTCCAATGACCTCGGTGATGATGAAGGGTCCTTCCCATGGAGAAGCGAGTTTGTGCACCTTTTTTTGATTCAGTCGAAGTACCAGGTCGCCAACCTCAAAGGACCTGGTACGCAGTCGACGACTGTGATAGTTACGGAGGTCTTGCTGATAAACAGCTGTGCGTGCTAGCGCCGTGTCGCGTGCTTCTTCGAGCAAGTCGACTACATCTTCGAGTGCTATCCTCTTTGTTATATGCTTTGACTCTTGGTGCATTGAATCTTACATCTGATGGCAGGATTGCCTCTGCGCCGTAGACCATGAAAAATGGGGTGAACTGTGTTGAAGCGTTAGGAGTTGTGCATAGGCTCCATAGCACAGATGGAAGTTCTTCGACCCAAGCACCCGCGGCTCTTTTGAGTGGCACCAGGAGGCGTTTCTTGATTCCACTTGTTACGAGTCCCATTGGCTTTTTCGACTTGGCCATTGGACTGCGGGTGTGCCACAGATGCATAGTTGAGCGTGATGTCTTGCTCTTTGCAGAAAGTTCGGAACTCTTCAGCCATGAAGTTTGTACCGTTATCAGTGATGATGCTTCTTGGTACACCGAAGCGGATATGATGGATTTTATGAAATTGACTGTTGTAGTGGCAGTCGAACTTGTGATAGGGACTGCTTCTATCCACTTGGTGAACTTGTCGACCGCCACCAGAAGGTGAGTATGCTCTCCATGTGAGGATTTTTTGAGTGGCCCGACCATATCGAGCCCCCACTGGGCGAAGGGCCAGGCCAGTGGTATTGTCTTCAACGCCGATGCGGGTGCGTGCGGCTTTGTGGCGAATTTTTGACAGCCGATGCACCTTTTAACTATGTCCTCCGCGTCTTTGAGTGCTGTGGGCCAGTAGAAGCCTGCGCGAAAGGATTGGCTACGAGTGATCGACTGCTGGCATGATGCCCGCAAGTACCTGCATGAATATCACGAAGGATGGCCTGGCCATCTTCAAATGATATGCATCGTTGGAACATACCTGATATGCTGCGCTTGTATAGTTCGCCGTTGATGACGGTGTATGCTTTAGATCGTCGAGTGACACGTCTTGACTCTGTTATGTCTTCAGGTACCTCGCCGCGGAGTATATATGCGAGGAAAGGTTGAGTCCAAGTTGGCTCGATGAGGAGTACCTCGACTGGCGGGTCCTCTGTGCTAGTGCCTTGCTCTTGGCTGGTGCGGCAGATGTAGTAGATGTTCGTTTTTTCTTGAGGACCTGTGCTCGATGCGCTCGAGGAAGACACCAGGCGGAACTGGTGCTTTGGTCGCGCCAATGTTGGCTAGCTTATCTGCTTCTTCGTTGCTCTTGCGCCCTATGTGCCGCAACTCGCAGCCTTCGAAACTACCCTACATTAGGTTGTACAAGTCTCGGTAGGCGATCATGTTGTCTGCGATTGCGTCGCAGGCCTTCATTGTTTGTTGCACCACCAGGTTCGAGTCACCATAGATCATCAGTCGAGTGCACCCGAGGGCCTTAGCCATCCGCATGCCATGGATCAGGCCTCGTACTCTGCTTCGTTATTGGATGGTAACTCGAATCCCATCTGCAGTACATAGCAAAGTTTGTCGCCTTTTGATGATATGAGATGACACCCGCGCCTGTGCCTTCGTTCTTCTTTGAGCCATCGAAGTACATAGTCCATGAGTTGGACACATCTGGTGCTCCTGGCAACTGAGCTTCGATTCACTCGGTATGGAAGTCAGGTAAGACTTGTGCTTCGATGGCCTTCGGGTAATCATACTTGATATCTCACGGTACTAGCTCGATGAGCCATTTTGCGACTCGCCCAGTTGCGTTGGGATTTGTGAGGATGTCTCCGATCCCTGAGGCACTGATTACACTGATCGGGTGCTCTGCGAAATAGTGCGTCAGCTTCCTTGAGGACATGAAACACGGCGTAGGCCAGCTTTTGATAATGCGGGTACCGCTGCTTTGATATGGAGAGCACTTCACTCAAGTAATAGACTGGGCATTATATGCTTTGGGCGTGTCCCTCCTCCCTGCGTTCGACTACCAATACGGTACTTACCACCCTGTTAGTTGCGGAGACATACAGGTATAGTGGCTCTCGTTCCCTTGGTGCGACAAGGATTGGAGGACTTGTGAGGACTCGTTTGAGGTCCGTGAAGGCTGCTCGGCTTCTGGCGTCCACTCGAATTTGTCTGCCTTCTTCATCAGTCGATAGAACGGGAGTGCTTTTTCGCCCAGTTTGCTGATGAATCAACTGAGTGCTGCCACTCGACCCGCCAATTTTATACGTCATGGAGCTTTGAAGGCCTTTGCATCGTCAAGATGGCATGTATTTTCTCCGGGTCCACCTCGATTCCACGAGCAGAGACTAGATACCCCAGGAGTTGCCCGGCTGGCACCCCGAACGTGCACTCTTCGGGTTGAGCTTGATGTGGAAGCGTTTGAGGTTTGCGAACGTCTCTCGCAAGTCATCGAGTAGTGTGTTTTTCCTCCCTTGTTGTGATGACCATGTCGTCTACGTAGACCTGGACGTTTCGCCCAATTTGCTTCTTGAGACAGTCTTGCATCATGCGCTGGTAGGTTGCGCCTGCGTTCTTGAGCCCGAAAGGCATAGTTATGTAGCAGTAGACCCCGATGGGGGTATGAACGCCGTTTTCTCTTCATCTTCTTTCTTCATCCTTATCTGATGGTAACCGAAGTAAGCGTCCAGAAAGGACAGGCGAGCGTACCCGCGGTGGAGTCGACGATCTGGTCGATTCGAGGTAGTGGAAAGTGATCCTTTGGATAGCATTTATTGAGTGATGTGAAGTCTACGCACATCCAAAGGATATCTATGTTATTCTTCTCTACAAGTACGGGGTTAGCCACCCATTGTGATTTCTTGATCTCTCTGATAAAACCTGATGTGAGTAGTCTGTCGACCTCGGCTTCGACTGCGTTCTTTTCGGGCCGGATATGCGGCGCATTGTTTGCTTCACTGGTTTAGCATCTGAAATAATTAGAGAGAGTGCTCGGCGAATTCCCTGGGAATATCTGGCATGTCGGCTGGACACCACGCAAATATATCCCAGTTCTCACGGAGGAATTCGATGAGCGCGCTTTCCTATGTGATAGGCAGACTCGAAGAGACATTGACTGTCTTGGTCGGATCGGTCGGGTGGATCTGATGCGACCTTGTGTCATTGGTGGCGTTGAATGCTCAGTCGACTGCCACCTTCTTGTGCTCCGGCATAAGTGTTCGATCGTTGGAGACCGCTAGATCAGCGAGTGTTGCTTCCATGCCGAACATCTCATAGATTTTGCTGAACTCTCGGTCGCAAGAATCAGACTTTTGGAAGTTTCCTTTGACTGTGATTACTCATTTTGGTCCAGGCATTTTCAGCTGGAGGTATGCGTAGTGTGGGACCGCCATGAACCGAGCGAACGTCGGGCGTCCAAGTATGGCGTGGTATTGTGACTTCCAGTCGACGACCTCGAACTCAATCGAATCTGTCCTGAAGTGGTTTTTGTCCCCAAACATAACGTCGAGTTGTATGGTGCCTTCTAGGCTTATTACTTTGCCTTGGACGATACCGTGGAAGGTATTTGAGGATTTTGGCAGGTTTTCGACTGACCTGTTTATTTTTCGGAGCGTATCGGCGAAGATGATATTTATGCCGCTGCCACCATCCATGAAGACCTTGGACATGGCGTAACCTCCAATTTGGGCGTCGAGTACCAAGCGGAGTGCCCTGGACGAACCACCGATGGCGGGTGGTCCTCTCTGCTGAAGCTTATTGCAGTCTCGGATCCTTTCAAGAATTCAGTTATGACAGGAGGTGACATGACCGCCATATTTACTTGTCGAGTGCGAAGTTTTTGCTCCCTGTTGGAAGGGCGACCTTTCTGTATCATGTACATCTTCCCTTGGGGTGGAGGGTACTGAGATTCGTCCACCCGAGGTACGGGTTGTATGGGACCCGCGATGTTTCCGCCTGCAGGAGGCTGTGGTGGTGGAGGTGGTGCCATCAGAACGGGCACATTGTTTGGTGAGGCACCGGCACAGGTGCTTGTGTGTGTGCGGCTGCTGCCTTTCTGAGTTGCACGTAGTCAGATGCTAGTTGTTCGAATTCCCTGCAGTTTCTCATCGAGTGATTGGAGCGCAATTTTCCGTCTTCCCCTTTGTACAGGTGTAATCGGCAATCAGCATCCATCTTGTCATCGAATGATCGCTCGTTTTGTGCGCTTGAGCGCGACTTGCACCAATCTTTCTTCTTGTAACCGTCGCTGCGTTGGTCGCAGTCTCGACTGCCCCGACGATCGTCTCGACTGCTTCAGCGATCATCTCGACTTTCCCGTCGATCTTCTGACCGTCGGTCGCTTCTGTCTTGGTCGCTGCGGGCGTGGAGAATCCAGCCGCCATGAATTCGGGTCTGTCGTCGTCGTAATGACGTTTTGAACGTTTGCGCCTCCAGTCGTCTATGTATGAATCTCTGCGGTTTCGACTGCCGCTATCATGATTGTCACGGGGTGAGGACCCGCGTGTGGTGCGCGCCATGTCTTCTCCGACTGCCCACTCAGTCGCGATCTTTAGGAGGTTGGCCACAGAGGTTGGCTTTTGGCGGCCAAGTGCTTCTTTGAAATCTCGCCTGGCGAGGCCCATGATGAAAGCATCCATGGCCATATCTTCTGAAATTACCCCGACTGAGTTGCGTATTTCAGTCCATCGTCGGATGTATGACCTCAACGTTTCGTCTGACCGTTGAATGCAGGCGCGAAGCTCTTCGAACGTTTTTGTCGCTCGCATAGAGGCTCGAAGTTTTGATGAAGTCTGCGCGGAAGTGATCCCACGAGTCGTATGTTGATGGAGGTGAAGCTTTGAGCCAATTGTCGGGGGAATACTTTCTGGATTAACCCGCGGCCCAGTGCGACTTAACTTACTCGCACGGACAAAGGCCCACTTGGGAGCAAGCCCAATATTGAACCGCCATAAGGGGAAAGATCTAGAAGACATATCCCGGAGGACGTGAAGACCAAGTAGTCTCCGAGTAGGCCTCTGTGGATATTCCTTATGGGGAAGTTTCCTTTTGTAACCTAGCGAGCCTCTGTGTATATAAAGAGGACTCGCAGGACTTAGAGCGGGTCAAGCTATCAAGCCCCAAACCCTAGCTCATACGGCGAGTACCAGATCGGATCGCCTCCATTGTAACACCTCGATTATCATATCAATACCAATCTAGGGTAGGCAGGAAGTAGGTCTTTTACCTCACATTGAGGGGGCCGAACCTGGGTAAATCTGTGTTGATCTTTGTTCCTGCGATCCCAAGCTCGGAGATGCTTGACTCGCATAATCCCACACCTACGAAGTCATCTATGACACCTGACGTGACAAACCCACGACAGTTGGCGCCCACCGTGGGGCCTGCGGTCAAGAGCGTCACGTTCCGCGCAGGATCCATGAAGGGAGCTGAAGATCTTGTTGTTGGCCGTATCATCACGGTCAATGGCACACCCCTCATCGACGATTCAAGCTGGGGGCCGGAAGCAGATTATTTGGAGACCGGCCACGTCATCCCGTTCGGATCCATCAACGTCTTCGTCGGCTTCATCGGGCAGGTCCGAGATCATCCAGAAGGCGATTCAGTAGAAGAAGTCGCCGATGACGGGGAAGAATCCGTGGAAAGCATGGACTCGCAAGAGTTTGGGTCCATCATACCTGCCTTTGAAGAAAGTTGCTGGGGTTACCCACCAGAAATCACATCATCACCAGATCAAGAGATGGCACAAGTCGCGGTTTACATGGCCGGAGGAGCAGGTGCATCAGGAACTGCTGGAGAAACCGAGGCATCGGCACCCCCAAGCAACCCACTTCTTGTCCCTGTGTCAGCCACGAACGCCGCCCTCCGTGCAACAGAAATTGAGGCCGCCAGGGCCGAGCTCCTGTATGAGGTTCGAAGGATGGAAGAAGAGCGCCGCAGGCTCGATCAGATAAACCAAGGAATCCAACAGGAGCGGCAGAGAGTAGCCGCGCTGGCTGCGACTCAACAACAGGTTGACCCGCAAACACAGCTGCGCGCGACTCAACCAACAGTGGAAATCCCGCTCACTCCAGCCGCGACGGGAATCCAGACGACTGCGGAAGGAAGGGTACCAACAAATCAAGAGACCCAGCAACAACCAAGGAGGTTTCACACCCCACAGGGCCATTACCAGAACCCTGTCGATAATATGTATGCTGCGGCTAATATCTTGACTCAGATGGTACCAACAGGCGATGACCCGGTCAATGCTGAGGCGCGGCGCGCGATTCAGATGTAAGTACGGCAGTCCTGCAACAAGCCAATAGGGCGGAAGCCGAAGCACAGCTGCCCCTCGTACCAGCCAATCACAGGATTACAGCAGAAAGAAGCGTCCAGAGCAGGCCACCAGAGGACGTGTCAGGAGTCGCACAGAGGCAGCAGGAGCAAGTCGCAGAAGCGCAGGCGAATGCACCATTGATGCAAAAGCGGCCCGCAGATAACCCCGCAGGCGCGACCACAGCCCTGTCCTCGCGACTCAAGGGACCGGCGTGTTTCACTGAGAAGATCAGATCGGAACCTTTTCCTGAAGATTTCAAAGGGCCACGCAAGGTGGCAAACTATAACGCCAGCATGGATCCAACCACTTGGCTCAACAATTACGAGATGGGCATGAGCATCCTAAACGCATCTGAAGAGATCTGCGCACGCTACCTAAACATGATGCTAGAAGGAGCAGCGCACATATGGCTGCAAAATTTGCCTCCCAACTCTATAAATACTTGGGAGGAACTGAAGGATGCCTTCATTAAAACTTCCAAGGAACTTGCAAGCGACTCTGCAATATAGAAGATTTAGAGCGTTGTGTCCAGAAGGAAGGCGAGTCAAGTCGCCATTGGATGAAAAGGGTGGCAGAAATAATACACTCCTCAGATAATATACCACCAAGCTCAGCCGTCCTGGTGATGGAGAAAAACTGCAAGTTTGAGCCGCTGATTCATAAGCTGGGTCGCATGAAGGATAAAGTCAAGAGCCTCAGCGAGGTGATGGCTGCGGCTAACAAATATGCCAGCTCAGATAAAACCAGAGACGCGTCAGACGGAGAAGAAGAGGAGGTTGCTGCAAAAGGAAAGAAAAACTCCAACAAGCCCCAGCAGCAGCAAACGAGCCACAACAACACGAGTCAAAACAAACGCAAAAGCGAAGATGGTCACTCAGGGCTCGTCGCCAATACGCGTGGAGGATTCAGAGGCCAGCGTGGAAGGGGTCGAGGATACGGCTCCCGTCCAATCAATATGCAAGAAGTTTTCAACCGGCCATGCGACCTTCATGCGACAGGTGATGGACGGCCAGCGGACCATACCAAGGCGCAATGCCATTATTACAAAAAGTGGAAAGAAGAGAGCCAACACAACGGGGGGAATTCCCATGAAGGAAACCCTAGTGCGGCTCATAACACAAACATTGGGCAGCACGGCGCGAGTAACCCCAGGCAGACGGGGCAGTATCACACAATAGTTATCGATACCTCCAAAAGAGAAGAGAAATTGAGCCGAGAAGTCAGCAGGTGAACGCCGTGATACCAGCAACACCCTTGGTTAAGGTGGTCAGAATACGCGTAACCTGGAGTCGCGACGACCACCCGCCACAGTACGGGAACCTGGCAAGTTGGCACTGGTTGTGGCACCATACGTTGCAGGATACAAGCTGACCAAAGTGCTTATGGATGGAGGAAGCAGCATTAATATCTTGTACTACGATACTTTCCAGCGTCTAGGACTCAAGGATTCCAGCCTGCAGCCCACGTCAACAGTATTTCACGGCATTGTCCCAGGAAGGTCCGCACGGCCAGTGGGGAAAATAACCCTAGGGGTAACTTTTGGAACAGAAGAGAACTTTAGAAGTGAATTCCTAAGCTTCGAAGTGGTAAAATTCCAAAGCCCATATCACGCCTTGTTTGGAAGAACGGCCTTTGCTAAGTTTATGGCCAGGCCATGCTACGTGTACCTACAGTTGAAGATACCAGGACCAAAAGGGGTCATCACAGTGTACGGAGATAGAGAAAAAGCAATAGAATGTGAGAAAGGAGATGCGGCTTTCGCAGAATCCGCCTGTGCCGCGGAAGAACTAAAAGGTTATAAGTCGCAGGTGGACCCAAACGATATGAGTGTGGTTACCACGCCATCTGCCGAGCCACCAATGAAATTCAAAGCGGCCCAGGACACTAAGCAGATAAATCTTGTTCCTGGCGACTCATCCAAGCAAACTAGCATTGGAGCACACATGGAAGAAGAGCAGGAGAAGGCCCTCGTCGCTTTTCTCCAGGAAAATAAAGACATCTTCGCATGGAAGCCGTCAGATATGCCAGGGGTACCAAGAGAATTAGCAGAACATAGCCTCAAAGTGAACCCTGCGGCTAAACCAGTGAAGCAGCCACTACGGCGTTTTCATGATGACAGGAGAAAGGCAATAGGAGAGGAAATAGCTCGCTTGCTGGCTGCAGGATTCATCACAGAGGTATACCATCCGGAGTGGGTGGCAAACCCAGTATTGGTTATGAAAAAGAACGGTACGTGGCGAATGTGCGTTGATTACACCAGTCTTAACAAAGCTTGTCCAAAGGATCCATTTGCTTTGCCAAGAATCGACCAAGTAATTGATTCAACTGCTGGGTGCGAGCTGTTATGCTTTTTGGACGCCTATTCAGGCTACCATCAAATCAAGATGAAGAGGAGGACCAAGAAAAGACGTCCTTCATCACACCCTTCGGAGCTTTTTGTTATGTCAGCATGCCCTTTGGGTTGAAGAACGCAGGTGCGACTTACCAAAGATGCATTCAGAATTGCTACATGAGCAAATAGGTCGCAACGTTCACGCCTACGTGGATGATATTGTGATTAAGTCGCAAGTTAGCCAGGATCTTATTAGTGATCTGGCAGAGACATTCACAAATCTCAGAAAATACAACATGAAGCTCAACCCCACAAAGTGCGTCTTTGGAGTACCAGCAGGAAAGCTATTGGGATTCATAGTATCAGAAAGAGGCATTGAGGCCAATCCTGACAAGATAAAGGCCGTGATGGATCTCCAAAAGCCAGAAAAGATAAAAGATGTGCAGCGACTTACTGGTTGCGTAGCAGCTTTGAGTCGCTTTATATCAAGATTGGGAGAGAAAGCACTACCTTTGTACAGACTGTTGAAAAAATCAGACACCTTCGTTTGGGACGCAGAGGCCGACGAAGCTCTGACAGCCTTGAAACATCAATTGACAAATGCTCCAGTTCTGGCGGCTCCAAAGATAAAGAGCCAATGCTACTATACATAGCGGCAAATTCCCGCTGTGAGTGCTGTCATGGTTGTGGAGAGACAAGAAACAGGAAAGGAATACCCTGTCCAGAGACCAGTATATACGTGAGCGAAGTCCTCACAGCTTCCAAACAGCGTTACCCACAGTGGCAGAAGTTGGTGTTTGGAGTGTTCATGGCGAGTCGCAAGCTGAAGCACTACTTCCAAGAGCATCCAATAACTGTGGTTAGTTCAGCACCATTGGCAGATATCATTCGTAATCGAGAAGCTACTGGAAGAGTCGCTAAGTGGGCGATCGAGTTGGGACCACATCACATCAGCTACGAGCCGCGCACATCAATTAAGTCGCAAGCCCTTGCAGATTTTATTAACGATTGGACAGAAATCCAAGTCGCTCCTAGCATGGCAGAAACCAAATACTGGACCATGCATTTTGATGGGTCAAGACAGTTGCAAGGCTCGGGGGCTGGAGTTGTTCTAACATCTCCCAAGGGAGACAAGCTGCGGTATGTGTTACAGATACACTTCAACTGCACAAATAACGTGGCGGAGTACGAGGCACTGCTTCATGGTCTACGTATAGCAAAGGAGATGAACATCAGTCGCATACGCTGTTTTGGCGATTCAGACTTGGTGGCACAGCAGGTCTCCGGAACGTGGGACAGCAAGGATGCGAACATGGCTGCATATAGAGAGAGGTGGACAGAATTGCTGGACATTTCACTGGATACCAAGTTGAACATATTGATCGGAGACAAAATGAAGCTGCGGATGCCCTGTCTCGGCTTGGATCCAACAGACAGTCAGTCCCACCCAATGTTTTCCTGGATGAACTGCACAATCCATCAGTCAAACCTCCAGCAGAGATTGACATTGCAGAGCCAGAGGATGATTCAACTTTAGTCGCAGCCCTGCATGAACAGCCAGGATGGACAGAGCCATACATGGCATATTTAAGTCGCGGAGTGCTGCCGACGATGAAATTGAGGCGCGCAAAATCATACGACGATCAAAGGCCTATACAATCATCAACAATGAATTATACAAGCGCAGCGTATCAGGAGCATTCCAAAGATGTGTCTCACCAGAAGAGGGACGAAAAATCTTGCACGAAATTCATTCAGGCGATTGTGGCCATCATGCTTCGTCAAGATCTTTGGTGGCAAAGGCGTTCCGACATGGATTCTTCTGGTTAACAGCATTAGCAGACGCAGAGCAAATTGTCAGAGTGTGCGATGGATGTCAAAGATACGCTAGGCAAGATCATATGCCAGCCCAAGCACTTCGCACAATACCCATCACATGGCCTTTTGCCGTATGGGGTTTTGACATGGTAGGGCCTTTCAGACGGTCTTCAAACGGAAAAACTCACCTCTTAGTCATGGTGGACAAATTCACAAAGTGGATAGAAGCAGAACCTGTGGGAGATTGCGAGGCTGAAACAGCAGTCAAGTTCTTGAAGAAGGTCATATTCCGCTTCGGTTACCCCCATAGTATCATTACAGACAATGGGAGCAACACCTCTGAAGGGGCTACACAGATATTTTGCGCAGACAATGGGATAAGATTGGACCTCACGTCAGTAGCACACCCGCAGAGCAATGGACAAGCTGAGCGAGCTAACCAGGAAATTCTCCATGGAATTAAGCCGCGCCTTATTGAAAAGGTCGAAGCATCTCCAGGATGTTGGGTGGAAGAACTGCCAGCAGTACTGTGGAGCTTGAGAACAACCCCTAACAGATCCACAGGATTTACACCATATTTCATGGTCTATGGAGCAGAAGCAGTCATGCCCAGCGATATCATACATGATTCACCAAGAGTTGCGGCTTACATCGAGACAGATAATGAGATAGCTCGGCAAGACTCGGTGGACACATTAGAAGAGGTTAGAGACTTGGCAGCATCAAGGTCAGCAGTATATCAACAAGACTTGCGACGCTATCATGCCAGACGCATCAAAACCCGCACCTTTCAAGAAGGCGACCTAGTACTGCGACTTAAACAAGATCACAAGGGAATGCATAAGCTGTCCTCTCCATGGGAAGGACCCTACATCATCAGCAAGAAGCTAAACAATGGGTCGTACTACCTGCTGGATGTAAGGGAAGAAAGCAGCGAACGCCATGATTTCGAGGATCGTCTCGAGGCACCTCGCCCTTGGAACGTCGCACACCTGCGACCGTACTATACATAAGAAAAGGCTAATCAGAGCCAAGCATCATCCTTTCCAGCTTTATAGCTGAGTATCATCACATCAGGGCTAGAACTTCAACTTTGGTCGCCACCTAGGCGCGACCTATGCAACATCTGATCGCCACCCAGGCGCGATCGACCCTTGTATCAGAAACCGGCTGCCACCTAGGCGCGGCCGTAAACTTTGTATCATCTCTGGTCGCCACCTAGGCGCGACCGACCCCATGTATCACCATGGATCGCCACCTACGCGCGATCCAACCCTATGTATAACACTCGGTTGCCACCTAGGCGCGACCTTATGTGTCATCATAATCAAAGCTTATCATAGCTTAGCCTATCATGGCAATATCATTATGTTTCTTGGGGTCTTTGTTACCCTGAAACAGCCATTTATTGGCAATTATCAAATTTACCTTAAGTTGGATTGCTACTCGCATTATGTGGCCAAAGTACTGGGGTGTGGCGTCAATCGAGCTTGATTGCCTATCATGGCCGCTCTCGACCCTGAACACACATGTTCCTAGGAAATACTGAGTCGCGCGAGTGCCCACTTAAGGATTCAGATGGCCTAACTAGAGGTCGATGTACTGCTTATAGTACGGCAACACCAATTACAATTACTTGTACTTAACAATTGTTTTATTGATATCAAGTTACAGGTGATGACCTTCAGAGTTCTCTGAGAAGAATTGAGATGATTACCACATAACATCCTCTCAATCCTTGGGGGCTACATCATATTATCATCAAAAATTTGAAGATGGATCGTCATCAAGTTCTGAAGCTATCAGGATACTCTAACAAAGAAGCTCACGAAGTCAGATGATCTTCCAGGTGCGAGTCAAGGCCAAACTTGCACAATTATAAGCCGCGAAACAAGGAAAAGCGCGGCCTAAGCATTCAAGATCAAGAAATACTATGAAGTTCAGGCCACGCTTGGGGGCTAATGTCGGGGGAATACTTTCTGGATTAACCCGCGGCCCAGTGCGACTTAACTTACTCGCACGGACAAAGGCCCACTTGGGAGCAAGCCCAATATTGAACCGCCATAAGGGAAAGATCTAGAAGACATATCCCGGAGGACGTGAAGACCAAGTAGTCTCCGAGTAGGCCTCTGTGGATATTCCTTATGGGGAAGTTTCCTTTTGTAACCTAGCGAGCCTCTGTGTATATAAAGAGGACTCGCAGGACTTAGAGCGGGTCAAGCTATCAAGCCCCAAACCCTAGCTCATACGGCGAGTACCAGATCGGATCGCCTCCATTGTAACACCTCGATTATCATATCAATACCAATCTAGGGTAGGCAGGAAGTAGGTCTTTTACCTCACATTGAGGGGGCCGAACCTGGGTAAATCTGTGTTGATCTTTGTTCCTGCGATCCCAAGCTCGGAGATGCTTGACTCGCATAATCCCACACCTACGAAGTCATCTATGACACCTGACGTGACAAACCCACGACACCAGTCATGGGCTGTGCCTTCGAGCATGAGTCGTATGTATTGCATGGCTGTGGTGTTCGTGCCTCGCTAGCACGAGATAGCAAGTCTGTAGTCTTCCAACCATCCTGAAGGTTCCTGTCGACCCGTGTACTTGGGCTGTTCGGATGTGAGTTTGAACTCTTTGGGCATCCGCGCCTCACGGACGCGTCGAGTGAAGAACGGAGCTCCGCATGACTGAGGCTCCAGATCAGAGTACGAGTCGCTACTGTAAGATCTTCGTGATCTGCTCCTGGACCTACGCCGACGTGAGCTGCTCCTTTCCTTCGAGTGGTGACCGCGACCACTGCGATTATGCTCCTCATGACGCGGGTTTACTATGGCACGGTCTCGACTCCCTCCTAGAGTTTATGGGATTTGGCGTATGGCCTTTGCCGCTAAGGCGAGTGATTTGATTTGTTGGCATTGGGGTCATCCGCCGGAGGATTGGTTGCTTCTAGGTATGCTGCGGCAGTAAAAAGGGCACCCGCAGCTGTTTTGGGTACTGGTACTCCTTCTTCGTCGAATGTCATGAAAGAGTGACCCAAGTTGCGGGTGAGCGCTTCCCTTTCATCTTCCACGAGGCATGACAGCCTTGATATGGGTCGTGCGTCCGCTCGTCCGGTGGAGCTCATGGAGAGCCGTCTTCTCCGTGCACTCGATAAGCTAGCTTGCTTTTTATGTTCTTCGAGTGTTGCTCTGATCTGCTGCAGTCGAAGTGTTTCCTGCCAGTTGAAATACTGGAAGGTCAACATCTCCTCCCGTGTTTCGTCCACGGGCATCATTGTGCACTCCTTGATGACTTTATCTGCTTTTGCTGCCATCTCAGCAGTAATTGTGAGAGTTGTAACTCCATCCGGCATAGTAACCGTGCACGGGAATTCTGTAGGCCTGCGACTGGCCGCAACATCAGATGATTCTGCAGCGATGGCAACGTAGACCTGGTGGGTAGCACCCGAGTGTATGTGTATGTGTTTTCGAGTCCCGTCATGGACTCGACGTCTTCATCGAGACTCATATCAGAGTTTGTATGCCAGTCGAACGGCCCATCTGGCGGAGCTCGCCGTTGACGTGTTCATCGCCTATGCTCATCCCGATGTCGGCGAAGTCATTATGGATCTCGAAGTCGAGGTTTTTGTTGGTGCAGATATCGGAGTCGACGTGGTTGTCGATATGAGTTTCGGCCTCGTCGAAGTCGGTTAGGGAGATCCCGCAGTCGAAGCTATCCTCGAGTGGAAGATTGAGCTCGGATCATTTGTGCGGTATGCTGATTTGGCCTCCTCACCTTGGAGTTCTTCAATGAGCTCGTTGATCTCTCGAGTCGACATGGTTGTTGCAGACGAGCAGGCTGGGAGGATCGACGATGGTATGGACGCAGTTGATGGATCCGCAGTCGAAGGAGCCACAACCGATGGAGCCTCGGGTACGGAAGTCGCGAGTTGGCGTGGATCTGTCAAGTCCTGCGTACCAAGCTTGTTTACGAAAAAAATTGAATGAACCAACGGTTAAACCCAAACCTGTCTCGAGACATGCGAACGCCTCCTGAAATTCTGGCGAGTGCGGCTCAAAGTCCATCAGATCTGATGTGCTTTTTGCAGGTGAAGCTGGCGTGCTGCCGTTTGTCGAGTGAGTCGGCGAGTTGCCGTGTGCCGCCCGAGTCGACGAGTTCTGATTTGTTGATGCAGTCGGCGAGTTGCCGTTTGTAGATTCGATCGGCGAGTCGCCGTTTTTTGATGGAACCGAAGAAACCGTGAGTCTAGCACTATTCTTTTCCACAGACGGCGCCAATTGACGAGGGGTTAACTCATCAAATCCCATGGTTAGGACCTAGGGTTGAGATTATGGGGAGAGAACGTGGTAGTACTGGTAGTTTCGTCGGCTGACAAGCATAGGCAAAGATTTACCCAGGTTCAGGCCCCTCGGGTGGAGGTAAAGACTCTACTTCCTGCTTGTCTGGTATTGATCGTGTGAGGTTATGCAGTTACAGGAAGGCTCCGACGAGATGTTGATCTCGCTAGGGCTTTTGGTGGTTCGAGTATTGCTTGTCCCAGATCGGCACCCCTCCCAGCCTTTAAATAGGCTGGGTCTCGGGAGTTCGTAACCGACCTGGTTTACATGTAAGGAAAGTCCTAACCGACTATGCCTATGTCTAAATCTTGGAGGATATCCATCTTCTTTGGGCCTCCTGTCTTGGGCTTTGAGCAGGCTCTTCGTGATTGGGGCTCAGTCGTTACGTGCACCAGGTACCCTCATGGTAGGGTACTCAAGATGTATATCCATGTCAAGTTGAAAATTCCGGCCGATCCCAACTCCGACCTCGCCGCTGCGACGCCGCCATTCCCGCCGCCTCCGGCCACCGGCTCGCCGGCAGCCGCTCGCCCAACCCACCTCGACCCCCGTCGCCCTCCTCCGGCCATCGGCGCGCCGCGACGCCGCCGCATCGAGCCGCCCCGACCGCCACTTCGAGCCCCCATATTTCGGCGCAGGGCGACCAATTCTCGGCGCCGGCGTCCTTGCCCCGCCCTCCACGACCTCCGCCCCGCCTTCCTTGATCTCCGTCCCGCCTCCACTGACCTCCACCCCCTCATTTCGGCTTGGGACGGCCACGTCCCCACCTGCTTCTCCGTGTTAGCCGGCAGGCGGCGCGAGAGCCAGTGGGCCGAGGGCGGGCAGGGCGGGTGGAGGTCGGGCACGAGTGTACGGGATTTGGGCAGCCGGGGCGAGGTCGGGCGGGTGTGGTTGGGGCGGCCAAACGACAATGGAGATGTCGGGAGAAGGAAGAAGAAGGAAGTGGGGGTTTTAGGTAAGCTAGAAAAGCAGAAAAATTTATGGATACCTTAATCTTCTCTCTCCTCTACCTATAATGGTTTTAGGTAGTCAAATTTTAGGTAAGCTCTTGGAGATGATCTGATACACCTTGACCCGTCATGTATATTGTTTTCTGGACATGATCCCAGTTAAGATTGGCCTGCTAAATGGCCCACAGGTGGTTTCGCGTGTATTTAGAATAGACCGGGATAATACACCACAAACCCGGTCAAAACACCCTCACCAAACGAGGCATGAGAGGTTTTCCACTGGCACTCCCGCTTGGTGAAGAGCAGAGGTGTTTGTGCGTTACGTCTCACGTGTGCCACAAATTTTGTTCATTGGAGTAGTAGGTTCACACATGGAGCCCGAGCTCCATGGTGACCTTTTTTTTATTCGAAAATGGTATTTGAAATTTTCAAAAAAGGGACAATTTTTGTAGGTGTATATAACATTGAACACTACCATCTAGAAAAACCAATTCAAAATTCGTTATATTTTAGCTACAGAAAAGGACAAATCTGACAAGTTTTGAAAATGTCAATTGTTCACCACACTCAGGTCCACCTATTTTTTCATTTTTGCTGCATCTAAAATGAAAAAAAATGGATTGGTTTTTTGCACACTAGTAGATTTCACCATCATCTACATCCAAGATTTTGTTCCCGATTTTTTTTGAAACTTTAATATGCCATTTTCGATTTTTCTCAAATAAGGCCACCATGGAGCTCGGGAGCCATTTGTCCACTCTCCCTATGATCCGGAATCTGAATACTACTTCTTCGAGAAAACTAGCATGAACAGTGGCATAGCGTGATCAAAAGCAGAGCGGGGGCAAAAATCAACTCTTGACCGCTAAATGCTGCAATTTTAAGTTCCATTGATAAAACAACAGAAGATTTTCAACCTTGGAAATGAGCTTTATTTCTAAAATATTATTTTTCCAAGATTCAGTGATGAGCAACTTTGATTTCTCAATTTATATATGAATGGCATCATAAGCAACTTTTGATTCTATTTTAACAACAAGAGGAGCTGCATAAATGGTGTTCCCCCAAGCAAATGTTCTGGCATCAACAGTTAAAAGGTTTCAGAGGGTACATCTGCAGAATCCCTCTCAGTTCATGGAGCTGATCATATGCTTGCGTGGACAACGGCAAAGCAAATCCAGCTGTGAGGACAAATGTGCAACTGAGCTGTCTTCTTCTAGACCAAAAGAGTACAGCTGGGGGAAGCGATTGCAAAGAAGTTCACCATTGTGCCAAAAATCTTTCCAGCAAGAACCAGTGGACCACCGAGGTAAAAAGAAACTAACCTATTGCTACTCCCACTAATCCGTATTAAGTGTCATGGAAAACAACATACGAAGCACAACTCGATCATATAGCTCACGACACTAAATTAGGATCGGAGGGAGTATTAGATTTGGTATGATATTTGGCTTTGGTATGTTTTCAAATGTGGGATCATATACACCTAGGTCCATTCAAGCATTTTGCCGACAGCCCACCACCCACACGATCCTCGCACAAACTTGATCCATTCTCTCTACTGTAGCTAACATAGATGGGTAGCCAGTCTCGATGCGCCCATGAAGCCAGCAAGCAGAGCAAAGGTGCCTTGTCTCGAACGTGGCGACCTACCCCACGAGAGAGCGACCGGCCTTCACTCCGGCCCGGTTGATCATACGAGCGGATAACCTAAAGTATGTCTAACATGAACAGACAAAAACCCTGTTTGGAATTTAGACCCCGAGACAAGCAGAAGCCGTTGGTTGGATCGACGCGATCGATTCTGTGGTCCTTGGACGGGCTCGATCGAGATCGGCACAGTGCGGCCGGGGACCTCACCTCGCCGTCTAGCCTAAGCCATGGCCCGGCGAACGAAATCCGTTCCGTGATCGACATGGATCGGCATGCGGGACAGCAAAACGCCATGGCGGGGCCCCAGACATTCCGTTCTGTCCGGAGCATGGCGCATGGGGTTCGTCGTGCATGCCTTACGCGCGCACAGTGCTGGGTCGCGATCGCGTCCCCCACACGTCCGGGACGACTCCGGCGACCATCCACGTCGCCGACGTCCGTCCGGTGGGTGGGGGGGTGAGCGTCCTGGCCACTGTACGTCCACCCGGGCGGCGAGGAGGCGGATCCTCCCAGGTCCATCGGGACGCATATGTACGCACGCAACCGTGCGTGTGTGGGAGCTACCGGAGCCGCCGGAACGGTAGTACTCCATTGGTACAGTCCTGCTCCGGCCTCTCGTCGCCATGCCCTTGGCTGGACGCCCCGTACGTGCTTGCCCAGCCAAAAGTACGTAGTAGCTACTTAGGTAGGCTAACCTCTAGCTGCTCTTGGCATTTTGCATCGGGAAGAGGACAAGGGTAACAAGACGGACCGAACCGAACCGGATAAAATCATCACTGGGCCCTGGCCGGGCAATGATTGCCGGGTTAAAGTGAACTAACCGCCCCTCTCGGTCAAGCCCTGGTTGGAACTCGATGGAGGTACTCGATCGATCATCCTGCATTCCCCATGATCGGTTCCACCAGCTTCGTTCCTGGGCCTCTGGGAACTACTAGATAGATAAAGGTCGAGCTCGAGGCCATTGCAGTTGCAGGCCGGGTATAATGAACAATGATGCGCTCCCCAGATCATCGCTTCGCCTTGATATCCCTGTCATTAGTCATCACAACGTACACGATTTCTAGTCTAGGCAGTAACGTGCTCGTCGCTCCATGATTGCGCGGGCCGCCGTAGCATGATTCCGCGTCTGGGAACCTGCGGCCGAGGATCTGGCCGGGGAGCGGATCCGGCCGGCCTGCGTGATTGATTGCACGGATCATTCATGTCCGCCCGTCGCATCATCGTCCGCCGCGCTAGCTCCGGCAGCTTCCTCGTCCTGTCCACCATGTCTCGTGACGAGACCGTGGAAGATAGTAGGCGGCTGGGATGAGATGACACGGAAAAGGCTTCCGGTGCCTTCTCGCCTGTGTGCCGTGCAGGTCCCTTGTTCCAAGATTCCGATGCATGTGCGCCCATGCGCACGCAAATTCTTGCAAGGTCACACATGATCGATCGCTCGATCGGTGGTGACATTGACATGACAATATGACATTGTGTTCTTTTTAACGGAGAAGGTGCATGGAAAAAGTAGGTTATTAAATTGATGCACTACCAACTATCTCAAAACTCCGAACTGATGGAAAGGGCTGTGTAATATATTATATCGGTTTTGCTAACGCTCGGTGAGCTGAAAATTAAGAAGACGCTCGGTCGATTCCCATGCCCTGTAAATCAAGATGGCTAGAGAGAGGACAAGGAGCTCCTTGGCGGCGACGGCGACGGCGACGGCGAGGGATGGAGCGAGGCGGAGCCACCGACGACGCGGCCGCGGCGGAGGTGGTGCAGGCGAGCAAGAAACTTAACTTGTGGGGGTGGGGGGTGCCGTGGCCGGAGAGGACGCCGGAGAGTCGCCGGATTTAGAGGGATGGCCGGGGGTGGCGGCGGACCGGCGGAGGAGGAGCTTGGGGCAGGGGCGGGGCGCCGAGGCGTCGCGGCAGCGTGCCGGCCGCGGGCGGGGAGGACGGCGGTTAGGCCGGTGGCTGCAGCCGGGGGTCGCCGGAGGGAAGGAAGAGAGGCAAGAAGGAAGACGCCGGAGGGAAGGAAGAGGGGCTAGGAGGAAGACGACCGAGCGCTTTATTAATTCTCGGTCAACCGAGCGTTATCCACTCCCATATTATATTTCTGACATAGGTTTGGTACGGATGACTCATTTTTGAAGAACTGAATTTGCTATATGACGTTATTTATAGAAAGAATGGAGACTACAGAAGTAGGAGTACAGAAAAGCAGCTAGCACGGACCCAACAGTGTCCCTTCAGAATTCACACACTATCGTATTTGCGGCCAACGGTAACTTCGTGTTGACCGTTGATTATGGCAACTCTAATTCTCTAAACCAAAAGGAGGGCTCGTTTCGTCCTGTCGCTCGTGGCCTCCTCCCTCCCCTCACCTCGCCGCCGTCGGAGGGCGTCGCCGGGCAAAGCCCGGGCGGCGGCGGCGGCGGCGGGGCCTCGCTTCCCTCTCTCGGTGGCGGCGTCGCGGGGCGTCTCGGCCGAGGGCGTGGCGCTTGTTCGTGGGGCGCAGCGGCGCGGCGGCTTCAGCGGCGGCGTGGTGGCTGCGAGCTTCTCGCACCCGTGGCGACAGCGGCGGCGGCTCGCCGGCGCGGTTGGCGGCGCGGGTGGCGCGGCTTCGGCGTCCCGCTCGATGGGGCGGATCTAGAGCGCATCGGCGGCGACTCTGCGAGCCGGTGGCGTGTGTGAAGGTCTACCGACGGAGCAGCTTGGGCAGTGCGACCGACGTGCCGCCTCGATCTAGGAGCGAGGCAGGGGGCCCGCATCCTTCGAGCTCTGCAGTCTTCTTCCGGGATCTGGTGCCGCCGGTAACTATGGGGGTTGCTCGCCACCGATTTGGTGGAGGAGCCCTCCTCCTTTCGCTCTTCATCGCCGGGGGGCATGAAGCCGGGACGCCAGGGCGGCAGCCCTGGATGGTGGGGAACCTGTGGGTTGGCGGGCGAGCCCAAGGTTCCGATGGTGCTGGCTAGGACCACGGCCGTGTGGACGGGTGGTGCCTGGCGAGTTGCTTTCCGCGGCAGGGGTGTGGTCGCCGTTTTGGCGGCGTCCCTCGCCCTGTGTCGGAGGTGGAGAGGTCATGCCGAGGGGAAACCCTTGCCCTGGTTTTTACCGGGCCGCGGCGGCGGCGTCCGTGGACGTCGTCTCTTTCTTGAAGGCGCTGTTGTGGCTTTCCTCTACCCTCCTACGATGCTTCTGGTGAAAACCTTAAATCTTCGGATCGGACGGCGGCGGCGCTCTGCGTCGTGTTCTTCTTGAATACGCCGTCTTGGAGCGCGCGGTGGGTAGCTCTCCGGAGGTTGGGTGGCGGAGTCTTCTTCGGCGTGCTTCCTCGGGCAAAGCTTGTTGCTTGATCTGCTCTCTCGGCGTTTCTTGTTTGGACCTCCATGGTGTGCCTCGGCATGGAGGTGTTTCCTTGGTGGCTGTCTCCGCTGCCGTTGGGCGGGTCCCGGCGGTGTGCAATGTGTGTTGGTGTGCCGGTCTCGCTGCTACGGTGAGTTTGGCCCGACGACTTTTCCCGTGTTGACGGTGTGCAGCGTCCGTCGGTGTGCCAGTCTGACCTCCAGGGCGAGCTTCGGCCCAACAATTTTGCCCGCCAAGCTGGTTCTCAACCTCACCGGAGTAGCCTTGGGTGGTGTCCGTCCTATTGGAGTTGCTTTGGTCGCCCTGTTTTTCTTGTGTGTGTGTGAGTGCAGTTCGATGTTGTAAGCTGGGTTCTGCACTTTGTACTTATGTCGCCGTTTGTGGCGTTATTAACGTCGGGCCTTTGGTCTGTTTTCTAATTATGGCAACTCTAACAGGGCGACCCATTCAGTCCGACCGCGTCCTTTTCAAACAAAAAAAATCCGACCGCGTCCGTTTCTGTCTGCGTGGCCAAAAATCAAGGCTCAACAGGGCGATGTAAACACATCGTTTTTTGTATTTCTGTCTGCGACGACCCATTCTCGGCCAAAATTTCGGCCAGGTGTGCGTCGGCCCTCGGACACGCATGGACATCTCTTATGTCCTCCTTTTGTCCGTCCCTGGCCCGCCCAACTGAACACGCCCCACCTCTCCACCCCAATCCTCTCCGTCCTCCTCGCCCTTCCCGTCGCCACCCCGATTTGGTCATCTTCGCCACCTCCACCGGAGCTGCTTCCTCCCCACTGCGGCCAGTGTTCCTCGTGCTCCTGTGGCTCGGAACGCCCGTGACCCGACGTCGTTCATAAGGTGTTCGTCCGTTTGTCCCGCCCACTGAGGCACGAATCCGCCATGAATAGCTCGGATGAATACTTTTACAAGAACATCCTCATGTACTCGTCGTCGTCCGATGATGACAGTGATGTCCTTGTTGCCACCCTTGTCCAATGAACACATGGCGAGGCAGCTGCCATTTAAATAGTTTCTTTACTTCCATCGTGATATGCGTGAAAAAGAGACTCACTTTCAACTCCAAAATGATTTGGTGGAGCATATGTGGGTTCACCACGGGAACAATACTTCCATTTGCCCGATATTTGCTACAATTTATTATTTATTTGGTTTGTAAAACTATTTATTTTTGTTTGATTGATGTGAGATGGAATGGAATGGCCGAGGCAAAAATGCCCAAAATAATTAAAAATGGCTGAACGGACCGAATGGGTCGCCCCGTTGGATTCAGCGGCCTCGGAAGGGTGGACATGGGCCGTACGCCTGTCCATCTGGCGACCCAAACGGACAAAATGGGCGATTCTCAACAAAAAAAAAGGGACATAATGGGTGTCAACCCGTTGGAGTTGCCCTTACTCCACGTGAGTAGCCAGTTTTCGCAAACTAACAAAATGTTTGAGGTTGCAAACCCCTTTTTCCATGTGGCTGGGGATTCAAAACTCATAGCAAGGTTCCTTTCCAAAAGCAAGATTTGCATCGTTCCATCTCACATAGATGCTTTCCAAAAACAACCAGGATAGATGCACAAACTCTTTTATTCAGATGCTTATGATCATATTATATGTTCCGGATCGGGTCAATCAACCTTGTAAGAATACTTGCTAACCTTCTTGGCAAAGCAACACGCAACATAGGAGGGCCAGGGTCTCATGGTCCTCACTCGTACAGGACACATAAATAAATGTACGATCTTTGAAACTTTGGGTTCATGATCTGGATAGCTAATTAGAGGTCTACAGCACTGGGTGAAGCCTGGTCTGTAGCAGCTGTCCTCTATCACGCATGAACATTACCCATCCATGTCCAAGGCAAAATCATTGGGCCGCGGCAAATATATTTGCAGCTTTAGAATGGAATGCTAGCAAAGTCAGTAGCACGAGGTACCAGCGGTCCAGGCCAGGTAATATGATTACATGCACCCTCCACGATAAACGACTCTGTAGCGCTTGACAACATAATGAGGCAGATACCCAGGCACAAGCCTGGGAGAGTCAGACCGGCATCGAGACAATGTGCGCTGCTCTCAACACATGAAACGTTTTACTACGTTAGCTACGAAGACGAACGGTTACTGCGTGAGTTTGATGTGCCTTGGGGGTTTTTAAGCTCTTCTCTCAGCTTCAGATATTTAAGGCAAGTTTCTTTGAGTTCCTTTTTCAGTTTGTCAGTTGCTTCCTGATACTTCTTATCCATCAGCACCCTTTCTTCTACTGCTTCTTTAAGCCTTCCACGATTTGCGTCAAGTTCCGGCTGCAACCACCGAATTTGCATGCGAAGCTTCGTCCTCTCTTTGTTATAAGCCGTAGCATCCTGTAAAAGAGAGCATGTTATGAAACTGTATGACACCTGCATCACTGTCCAGTTACAGTCTCTGAATGCACAATCAAGCAAATTCCGAGTACAAAATTTTAGTAAAATGGCAGCTTTTTGAAGAGGGTAGCTAGAATCAACAATTTGAGTTGCTTCCGGATTTTAATAACATTATAATATGTAAAGATGCAGGAAGTGCTAACTGCAGAAATACTCTGCCTTAATCAACAGCAGACAGTGATGCGTTCGGCAATGCTTACATGCTTCATCTTGACTTCCATGGTAGATATCTGGCAGCTCAACTCATCCATATTAGCTTTGGCCTGTATTAGCTGCATAAAAGGCACGTAAAAACAGATTAAATTTACTGAGATAACTTGTAACATGTAACAAATTAACTGACTTGCCTTATTATTAGAAACCTCCTTTAAAACTTCCAATTCATTGATGGCTAGCCTCATCTGTTCCGTCTTAGAAAGTAAGCTATCTCGTTCTTCTGAAATAAGCAGTAGTTGCTTGTATAGTTCCTGCTCAAAATTCGGAGTCAGCACAAAAGCTGGAAATTATATCTCCTGAAGTTTTACTCCCTAGAAAATCAACTGAGAATTTTACTGATGATAAAAACCTAATGGTTAGTAATCTTATTGTAATCAATGGACAACTAAGTCATACCAAGGAACTCTAGCAATTGTTTTTCACTAGGAAAAGAAAATATCTTACAAAATTAAACAACATAGCTGTTCAGGCGATGGCTACTTATCCGTGTACAGTTGGTCCTGACAATATGATTCTACATTCTAAACCTGATTATCTCAAATATTGAATTTTTACAAGGAAGAAGAGCAAAATGCTCTCAAAAACTGAAATTTCACAAGGAAGAAGAGCAAAATGGACAAAGACTTACATTTATATCTACGGCATTATCAATGTTTCTTCCTTTCTCCACAAGTTCTGATTCTTCACAATTTTCCCTGCTGCGTGAGATTATGTAGCTAGTAAGTTCAGTACATGAGCCTATGCAAACAGCAGTGTACTTTTCTTATTTCTTGGAACTTGTCAATGCTGTACTCCGTAAACTTTTTTATGTTTATTATAACTAGAGCTAGCCTGCGTTCTAAAGCTGCTTTCGCCGCTCATTCTCTGAAGAGTCAAAGGAACTTCTCATAATTTTGAGTACATAAATCATAGATGTTCTGATGTAAGGCATAACCATTTAGGTTTATTGTCAAGCTACATTTAAAATATACTGCAAAGTAAGTATTCTTAGCTCCATGTCAAAAGTAACGAACAAAATTACATTAGCAATAGATAACGTGCATTCTATTACATACCAAGTCCATAGAAAACAGAAGCACAATAGAGAGATGGCACTGTTGCATTGAAAGGAGGTTCTAAGAGAAGACTGACCAGCATTTTTTCTCATTTAGGGCATGCTCCACAGAAAGAATCATTTTGCCTTCCAAAGTTTCCACCAATTCTCCACATTGTACCAGTTCCTGTCTCACCTAGTATTGCATTGCAATATATCAATAATGGGAATTGTGAATTGAATTTTTTATGATAAATAACATGGAACTAACAAGAACTCAAATTAAATAAGTAAAAATTGTATCGGAGAATAAAATTAGGCATCATGGGGTACCCAGTACTCCAACATAGGCCAATTAATTAATACCAAAACAATGTAAAAAGAGAACAAAAAAGAATAAATGTAGTGATATCCTTCTACAAGTACCAAGTACAATACAATATAGATCGAATAAACCAAAAGAAACTTGAAAAGTTAGTTTGCACCGTCAAATTCAAATGCCTAAGCATATTAATTCATGCCTTCATCTTCATGCTATGAACTATGAAATTTCAAACAACTTCTACTGCTTTTGTCAGCTGTTCACCAGTCGAATAATCTAAACTGCAGATGGCATAAATGTACGGTGATCAAGTTTTGCCTAACTTGAATCATAGAAGATACCCACATAGCATCTGCAAGCTGATTGTCACACTTATGGATTGGTAATGAATTAGATCTGGCAGGTATGTAACCGGTACAATAGGAACTGAGACGTAATAAACTCTATTGAAGGTACCTTCATCAAATCCTCTGATAATTTGATATTATCATCATTGCGTATATCTAATTGCTTCTTAGCTTCTAGATAAGCTTTCTCCTTGGCTATCCACGTTGATCTTTCAGACTCCATTTTCAGAAGAACATCAGTAAGTTCCTGCATCACATAGTGCAACAAAATGAACAAAATACAGAAATGGCAATGCTTTGGATAAAACCGTGAAGGTAATTACCATTCCCAAATCTTCCTTTTCCCCTGACAGAGAACTGAGAGAAGCCTCCAGTTTTCTACGAGAAGACTCAGATGCATCTAGCTTTTTGTTCTGTATCACGGACAACAGAAATTTCATGACGGAGGTTAGACAAAAGATGTGGGTCATGGGGGAATCAAATATATTAGCATGGCCATTTTATGTATACCAAGACAGCAATCTCGTCGCTCAAGGAATTGATTTTTGATTCTGCAGAAGTAAGCCTATTTTCAAGATCTTCCTGTTCCAACACCATAAGCTCTACTTTAGATAGAGCTTCCTCCTTTTCAACATTAGAAGTGATTAAAGTTTCTTGCAAAGAAGCAATTTCAGTCTCCATATCAGAAGCATGAATCTCAAGCCTTTGGTACTCCTCCTGAATATGAAGAAACAAGATGCAGTCATAGATAGACATAAGCTCCAGTAATGAAGAACAAACTGCATGCCAAACATTCATGTCATAATACATACATAGGCAGCACATATACAGAAATTAAGGTCCCAATCATTTTCTGACTAAGCCAACTTCAATATTGAAATGATGAACCTTATCGATACAACGAAAGCAGAAAGGGCTTTTTAATAAAACGAACTTGTGACATAACTACAAGGTATGAGAGCAATAAACTATTAGAATCCAAAAAATAATAACTAGGTTTAACTAGCCAGTAGCTTGGGGCAAGTGATGTTACATCCATGATGTAGTTGGCAGTAAGGGTTTGTTCATGGAGCTGTAGTGCTTTATGAATACTTTTGCTATAACAATCATACCAGTACCCCCAACATGTATCAGGGATTCAGGGTGCTTAAGAATAATGTGTTTGCAGAAACCAAGTAATACAAATGTGGTAGGACTGCAACCTGCATCTGCACAGCTTGATCAAAATATTCAGCAAGTTCTTCTGGCTTCACATTCAGTTCATGTCTTTTATCAACAGAGATTGAATCATGTTTCCGCAAATCACGTTCAAGATGAGTCCTCTGGCTTTGCAACTTCTTTATTTCTTTGTGCGCCTCTGCCTTTTCACCCTGGAGAAAGAATATGGATTGATACTTGTTAAGGAATTTGGCGAAGATACACCACTGAATTTGAGTACCGACCGGAATAAATTACTGAGTAACCTCAAGTTTTATTTTTTCTTGAACATAATTCTTCAACTTGTTTTCAGTCTCTCGTAACTTTGTTTTCGCCCTGTCAAGTTCCTTCCGGATAGACTCCTTTTCTTTCATCAAAGAAGATGATGAACGGGCTGAGACTTCCTTTTGGAGAGTTAAAAGCTCTGAGAAAATGCTATCCTTCTCCATTTCACTTTGAAGAATACAATCCTGAGAATGTAACAACATTAGAGCAGACATAACAAGTTATAAACTTGATAATTGACATTTGACAATAGCATAAATAAGCACATACATCCCTGGATTTCTCACAGCTTTCTAGACTAGACTTCATCCTCTGAAGTTCATCCCGTTGATCTAGGAATTGTTCGTTTAACAGCTTCTGCACTCGATTCAGAGTATGTTACGAATGAGAGCTGCTTAGAATTCAAGTTCCTAGTGGATAAGTTGATATATCTACCTTCTCCGATTCAAGTCTGCTGATTTTCTCCATCAATTGTTTTGACATTTTCTCATGATCCCTAATCACATAACTGGATTGTGTTATATGTCCATGAGCAGACCGCTTCAAATCCTACAGAAAGAACAATGTCAGACCATTTAGAAATGTAATTGCTTATAAGAAAAAATATTCAGCCAAACACTAATTATGGTACTAAGTCTGCATAGATAGATCTATATGCAAATTGATAATTGACATAACAAGGATTCCATAGGTGCCAGACTTTCACCAGACCATCTGCATAAAATTTTCAAATATGACAATAGTTCAAGTAAAGCAATTGGTTCATGACCGACAAAGTTGATGACAGCCATTCATCTAAAATATTATTTTACATAACCAACATAAGGTAAACAACATATACAGAATATATGATCACATTCAATATCTGTATTGCCAAAGCATCTTATATTGATGAAGTGATATCAATAATTCAGTAAAATGCTCACTGGCAGTCAACTGAATTTTAAATCAGACAGCCGTGTAACCAAATGGCATAATTTAATCAATGGAGTATGGAGTTACTATCATGATCAAGAATCATACAGTTACGTTTTCTGCAATCACAGAGAGATTCTGAAAGAGTTCTTCGATGAAAGAAATAGCACTGTCTAGTGAGTGGGTCGTTTGATCCATCTGCGCAGCTATTCCTTGAGTCTCCATTGATACATTGCTGAGAAATTCGTATGCTAGTTCCTGGATTTACATCAAACGTTTCATTCAAGTACACAATCATTTGAATAAATCAGATTACAGCATCAAAATGGTACAAGAAGCTTAGAGAAGTGATTAAACATCCTAATTATGCACTATACTAGGAAAAAAAGAACACTGCAAGTGGATGAGGATAAGAAAGTACTTGTTTCGATTTTTCACTAGTAGCCAGAGCTGACAGCTTCTCGTCAGCAGTTTTTGCTTGCTCTTGTGCCGCCAGAGCATTCTGCTGAAGCTGAAACCGGGCCAAGAACGCATATATTATAATAATCAATAGATAACTCCAGGGAAAAATATTCAAATCCATTCTAAATAGCTCTCATATCATCATATGATGCAATCAGCATGGAAAAATAATAAAGCTAATGCAAGGCAGGCGGAGCAAATGAAGTAAGGACACCAATGCCTGTAATAAATATCTTTCTGGCTATTGACTTACTGTTTGAAGAAAAGATAATGTGTAAGAAAAAGGTTATTACCCATGATCCAAATAACACAGATCCTATGTGTTTCTTTAGCTAAACAGATAGTAGAACATCTTTACTATTTTGTATTTGTGCACTCGAATTTAAATCCAAATATGGAAGTTTCAGATGCTCTTTGCCTACAGAAAACATGTACAAATGGCTTAGTAAAAAGTTTGTTGCTTTCTCTTTTTTGGACGATTTCAATGGTAGTTTTGATTATCGCCAATAGTATGCCAATATCAAGAAAATAACATGATAATGCTTAATAAGTTAATATACAGCTTGGTTCGTTAGCTATCTCGTGTTCATGAATCTGGACCATCCACTGGGAGTGCAGATTCAGGGCGGGTGCAACTGACTATGCCAGCCTTCAGCCTTGTCATATTCACCATGTTATTGCTCGAGCTCGCCATCGTAGGCAACCTCCCAGCCAAGCCCTTCCTGCTTGCTCACCTCCAGCACAAGTGCGCAACCTCGTCAGCAGCAGGAAGCCCTTCCCGAAGTTCTTCCTTGGTATCTTTGCCATCATGCTCAGCAAGATCCCTACTCCAAGTTCCTCTTCGGCATCCTTCCTGCCATGCTCACCACGACCGACAAGCAGATGGTGGTCGTCGAGGAGGGTCATTTGCTGTTCATGGTGTCACTCTCAACATGCCCCTCGCCGCCCTGAGGACTTCCTTCAGTGGCGGTTGTTCTTAAATTAGTTAGTGCAGTGGAGACATGTTGATAAATATCTGTAAGACTGTAACAACTCTGTCCTTAGGCCTTAGCATCACACGAAAGACGCAATGACCGAACCAAATATTGGTTTGCTGTAAAAGGCTTGTAGTAACAGTCAATTTTGACGGAATCTGAATAGTCCACACAAGACAGAATAGGATTTATACTTTCCATGTATTAGCCGTGTATTTTCCCTCTTGTATTCTCATCATATCTGGTGTGTTGAGTCCGAAAGTTGTCTCCAAACTGAGTCAACATTTGACGGCAGCTGTGGAAAAGGACCGACATTGGGCAAATTTGTGTATAGGGATCTATTTGGCCAGTTTCGTTATCAAGGGAGCAAACTGAGCTACGGGCAATAGTTGACAGGCCAAAGTAGTATCAAACTGCATATTAAGTTATTAACTCAGGATTTAGTAGGTAAAGATACTGATAAATATAACAAGTCTAACAAGACAACAAAGCTATCGTGTACCAAAGGGAAGTAACATGTCAGATATGTTTGAATATTAACTATAGTAATAATAGGAGTATAAGATAATTTACCTCTTCATACGTTTCACTGAAAGAAGCCTTCTGCTGAGTTGCCAACTCGAGAACATCGTCAAAGTTATTTTGAATCAAACTCTTCTCTAACTTCAGCAAGTTGACCTACTTGCGAATTGGGATTTGCAGGAAATAATTATTGGAAATACATTTCAAAATACGACAATTATAGAAAAAAAGGCTAGCACCTGGTCTTGAAGTTGTTTAATGACAAGAATTGCCTCAGACTCTAGAGCAGATAAGCCATTAGGCTTGGTGATTTCCTGACATAGCATGGCATCTTTCCACCCATTAGGGTCTTGGGGTGATTGAGGTACTAATCCGCTAAGTTGTTCTTGATCTAATTTCTTCTGTCCAGATGTATTTCAACAATTCAGAAAATATGTGCAATAAAAAATGTGGAGATGCTTTCTTAATCAAGCTTCAATGTTGATAGGTTGCATTAATAAGTGAGAATCAATCACCATTGTGTTTGGCTTCCTTCTGCTGGTAACATTAAACAAGGCATGTGAATCAGGCAGAGAAACATCTTCATTCAATAAATCACTGGATGAACCACCATGACCAGAAGGCTCGCTGTTGCTGTCATAGCTATCTTGCATTAGCTCTTCAAAACACGGGGGCATCCCCATGTTACGCTCGCCGCAGCTTCTTGCAGAGCCTTGTTCCACAGGTTCTGGAACCTGGATATTTGTAGAGATGCTCAAACGATGTCCTAACAATATATGTTGTCTTAATTTTTGACAAAGTCTAGTAGTTGACTCGACATGAAAAGAAATATATCACATAACCATTATAGAAGTATGCCATGTATCCATATAAAGCACCAAAAAATGGAATATCACATCCGTAACTATCCCATGACTTAAAGAAGACGAGACCACTAAAGGCAAAGTACCCAAAAGAAGGGCATCCAGTTGAATATTGGTGCAGTTTTTTTAGCATTTCGTAGATGATATAACAATAAGCCCATGATGCTATTGCTATGGCAACCCAAAAAGAATAGTGTAGCTTTAGATTTTCTGCTGAATTTAAGATGTTACAATATATTATACCTCAACGTCAAACTGCCTAGACAGGGGTCGAGCACACCACGTTTGCCTTCTTTTGTTCTGTTTAAGAAACAAATATGAATAATCAGAAGTAGGTATATATTGTTTTTCTGCAGTCAGAAGGAGATAACTTGTTGTGGCTATTTTTCTAAGGATTGTGTAACAAGTTGTCAGCAGAAATGAATGTAATGGGCCGGAATTGATAGAAAGCATCAACTGAGACAACCATGAGATTCATAAGCATTTTATTAATAGTACAGATTCGATGAACGAAATGTATACTAACCTTACTAGAAACACCAACCCTGTCATCTCTGTCTGAATTTAAAACCAACGAACTAAGATTTTCAATTTTCTTTGCCTGCTGCAACAACCTCTTCTCGCGTTGCTCTTTAGCCTTCCTTTCCTCCTCCAATTCTAAAGCAATTCTCTCCTTTTCTAGTTCACTCTGAAAACAGTAACCAGATTATCTATACACTATCCCTATAACCAATAATAGACATAAGGTGTGCTTATCAAACAGAAAAGAGACCTGAAGAAGTGTGTTCCTCAAATTCAAAACGTCTTCATCCCAGTGCTCACTTTGAGAGTTCTGTGGCCACAAGAACAAGATTTTTCAGGTTCAAGATGCATTGACTTAACAGAATTTCTTTAATGCATACCTTAAGTTTTGCTCTAAGTTCCTCTATTTCTTTTCTTTGGCGTTTTAAAAGAGCGGCATCCGTCAAAATCTGTACTTGCATAAATACACACATATAGAGTAAAATATATGTATTCTAACCCCTTAAGCAGAAATGGTAACTTCAATGACTTTAAAGAAAAATGCCATTACCTCATTCACTTCTGCACAATTTGTAACACGTAATGCCCTACTGGCAAACTGTAAGCTGCTTTTAGTCTCATCTGCATGGATCTATAATACGAATAAAAAAATATTTTGCAAGAACATACGACAAAAGATGAAGCAAATAAGAAGAGATGTTAAGAATAACTAATTGTACCGCTTCTTCTACTTTTTTTTAAATATTCAACTTCTACTATAGTATTCTCTAAGCATAGTTTTAGAATACTTTAGGAGCAGATCATTTGAGCAGCACGAAGTATTTCGATAAGCATTAAGTCAAAATGGCTAGTAAAAGATCTAATAACATCTTTCATCTTCTAAAACCGACAGAGTTCTATCCACTGCACTACCACCAAAACAATACAACACATAAACATAGTTTTCCATTTCTAACTTGGAGAAGAGTACCGATGTATTTAAAGATTATGCCTCGATGACCTAGTCCGTCACCTAGTTTTCTCCACTTAAAACAATGAGAATTATATGTGTGAATTCTCTTCAATGTAAGCAATGTGAAAATCAAGTTTCCCTTGCGTAAAAGGGTTATAATATACTAGTCTACAAACTGCAACTCATAATCCCAGAGCTACCATTATTTTAAGATATGGTGTTTTACACTTACATTTGTGAATGCCCACGAATCTTATTTTAATTTAGGTATTATCTGCAAATTTTATGCTCACCAAGCAAGCCACGTGAGTACATGCGAAGGTAATAGTTGTAACTAGTGAATGACCTACGACGCAATACCTAAATTTGCAAGGGAGTCCATTTTCATGACCAGAGGATGTCATATTGTCATGATAATCATAACGTTGTTTCCATCACTATACAATTAACCAGTAAGCAATAAAAATAATTGAAAATACAATGATCATGCACAAGAAAGGCTGAATATTTTGTAGTTCTGTCCAAGAATGCACCGAGTGAGAAAGAGAAAACGAGCAGCATCTGTAATTCTGTATTCTACCTCAAATGTGAAGCAATATAGGAACCAATCATTAGAAATAGAGATGTTTAAATATAGCATACCTGTGCAAGTGTTATATTACATATGATAGCGGTGTTAGCATTTCCACCGAGAGCAGGTTGCAGTATCCTTGTCAACTTGCTATCCCGGTAAGGAACATGCCCCCTGATTATGAAATCCATTACTAAATGAACCCAAAAGGGGAAACCAAATCAGGTTGAGTCGCTAGTTAAGAAGTTTCTAACTTACCCCTGACCCTTTACACCTTCGCTTAATTTCTTGATTACCGTACCGAGAGTCATTAGACTTTTGTTAATGTGGGAACCCTCCTTGAGTCTCACACCCTCTGCACCAGTCTTTGCAGCACGTTCTGAACCAGCTAAGTCTACCAGATTCTAAAATGTGGAAAAACATATTAATTGCAAAGTAACAAAGCAAAGCTCAACGGCCATCAATCGAAAAAGTACCACCCTCAGTCCAAGATAGATGATGTTTTAGCAAGTTAGTTTTGGTTTGTGGTTTGTTGTTGTTTTGTTTCAAAGCAGCATTGTCAGTTAGATTACATGTTTTAGCCAAAATCAAATGCACCTGTTGATTCCTTATCGATAGGTGTGTTGAAGAGAAGAGTCATGTGTATACAATAATAGAAAAGATATGCAAAAACTGAACCAATATTTAAGCATGTGTTCTGTGTATGAAGCTAAAACAAGAAGTAATTTGGACAAAATTTAATACTAATTAAGACTGAGAATTGTGTATACCAGGACAGATACTCGAACAGCATCACAAGAATCTCCTGCCTCAGTTTCATCAGCTTTTTCTCGACTCTCGATAACCTGAGTAACTTGTGGCTGTAAGAGATATATTTTGATAGTACTTGTAGGAGAGTAAAATGAAATCTAGACATACCATGCGAAATATGGTATGAGAACGGCTGCTATAGATATTCATATTCGTCTCCCCAATATGGCGGTGTGCTGCAATTTCGGTAATAATTATAAAAGGAGGTTAGAAATTAAATGAGATTAATAGTAAGTACACTTACATTCTCCGAATGACACAAATTCCAAGACTTGTTCAGGATAGGTTACAATTTCCTCTCTCAAACCAGCAACATATATGCCTCTCTACAAATAAAGATATCAGCAGACAATCCAAAAAAAGATACATGCTATTTTAAAGTAGTGCTAGTTATTTGATACCAATAATGAAATATTTACCTCGAAATTCTCATGAATCTGCAATTTTCGATGTTCTGGAACAAGAAGGTCATTTATCTCTTCATTGTAAATCTCCATATATGACATGCGAACAAGAAATTCTCTGTCCATATGCTAAAAATAGTAAAAATTAAGTCAGAAAATATTATGCACAATAGGCACTGAAAACTATAAGCAAAGCCCCAAAAATAGTGCATAAAGTATGAAGGAGATCTCTTATTAAGCACGGTGGTTTAGTGTATTGTAAACAGCCTTTGCAAAAACATCAAGCAAATCTCATTAGCCTATAAAAACAGTTACATCTGAACTTCTTATAAAAATTTGTCAACGTAAGAAAATTATCAAGTACGTAACATGTCATAAATGACAGCAGGTCAGATCCATAAATCTCACAACTGCAGATCTTGATAACTAATAATTAATCTGCATGCGACCTCAACTCTAATAAAAAGGACTCTCAAATAGGTTAAATATTCCGCCTACACAAAAAAGATGGCATGCACCGTGGAGTCCCCATCCAATGTGTTTGTTCCTACATGTGTTCTCCACTTTTTTCACCTTCCGAAAAGAATCTCATGCAGCAGACTTGGTGCGAGACATGGATTTTCTAACTTCAAGTGTCTCGAGATATTTTTAGGTCCTAAACACCATCCACATTAATTTCTAGATGAACTGTGCTCAAATGACCAACTGGTTAGCCTTCTGAACTTAAATTTTACATACTGATACCTTGTACAGATGACCGGTCAACTACATTTACAAACTACCGTGGACGATCTGAACTTTAATTTTGGGCCAGTCATAATATGGTATTTCTACAGATAGCACAACAATATATGTATGTGTGGGTTCAATAAACTAAAGATGATTCGACGTTTTCCGTGCAATTGTGCATACTGTAAGAAATGAAAATTGCACAATGATAGATGGTACTCTAATAGTTAAATGCAATAGCTATCTATTTGTTGTAAGCTATGCACAATACAAAGTAATCAGAATGAAAATTGTCTCCTGAGCAATGGAACACAGGAATCACCTCCTGTATGCTCCGGAATAAATCGTGAACCGCAAGCGGTATTATTCCAGGTTCATCCGCAGATCCTCTCATTGTATAGGTTTTTCCACTGTTAGTTTGCCCATATGCGAAAACAGTGCCTGTCATACAAGGAAAGGGACCAGACACTTTATTAATGCAAAAACAATTTTGCAGATAGCCCACAAACTTTAATAAACAGATAGTGAATTTTAAAAGGCAAAGGTAAGAATGTTGCGGAGTTTTATGGAACTAGAGCTCGTGTGATTAGATTTGGTGCAATGTCCTATAGCGATTACTACTGAAAGGTAAACACATTGTCAAGTATCAACACCACTAGGTACGACGGGAAAGAGCCGAGTAGTACAACCCTCGAAAAAACAACTCAGAGCTAGAAGCAATTTCCAACTTAAGAAATTCTAGTAATCATCAGAATTCGAAATTGTGGGAGCGAAATGTTTACCATTGAAGCCTTGCACGGCAGAGTCGACGATGTGCTTGGTGCGGGCCCCGTAGACGTCGGCGGTACGGCACTCCTCGCTGAAAATCTCGTCTGCGAGAACGAAATAGAGGGTAAGGCCGCGGCCTCAAGCGGGGCGCGAAGCGAGGGTGGGGGCGGGGGAGGGTTCCTGACCGAAGTCGAAGCGGGTGGAGGGCTGGGCGGTGAGCGCGACGGCGTTGCCGGAGATCCGCCACGGGCTGCTCTGCGCGTCCTCCGCCGAGAGCGGCCGCGCGCGCACGGTGACGTGGATCCGGTCCATCGCCGGCGGCCGCGGCGGCAGCCGGTGGATCGGGGGGAGTCCGCCGGCCCGGAGCGGCGGTGGGGGTTGATTTGGGGAGGGTTTGGCTGAGAGGCGAGAGGGAGCGGAATGGGGAGTTCGATTTCGCGGGGTGTCCGCGGCTAATTTCAGCTTCCCGCTCGCTCGCCGGGAAGGGAACTGAGCGGAAGAAGAAGGCTGGACCCTTGGACTCGATTGCTCGGTTGTAGAGCCCAGAATCTAGGCCCTAAGAAGGAATTGAGGCCCGAGACATTGATGTTTTCTTCTTCTTCTTTTTTAGATAAAAAAAAAGGGCCTCGCCCCAGTTCCATTCATAGAACGAAACTTTCAAGTCTTACATTTTAGGAGTTTACATGTTCTATTGTCTTTTCTGATGATGATGATGCTATTCTCTATATCTTGAATCAAAAGGAGTTTATTCTGTTAGCTCTCTTTATGCAACAGATAACTTTAGAGGTGTTTTGCCAACTTACCACGACAAATCCTGTGTATGAGGTACCTAGAGTTTCGTCTAGGGGGAGAAGTAGACGCTGGTGGAAACGATGGCTAACAAGGAGAAGGTTTACCTAGGTTCAGGCCCCAGAGGGTAACACCCTACTCCTACTTGTCTGATCTTGATTGATGATGATGATTACAAGGTCGCAGCAATGGCGATGGTGGTGAGATGTGATCTCGCTAGGTTTATGTCTGCCCTGTTCGGCGGCCTCTCCCAGCCTTTATATAGGAGGTTGGGTCTCGGCTCTCGGGTGCCCGTGACCGAGTTGGCTACAAAGTCGGTGGAAACTAGGGTTTCCTAAGTAACTTGCTCCGTACTACAGGAGGTATCGTAGCGTGTACGTTCGTAGCTTCTTCATGGGCCCGATCTTTGATGAGATTAGTGGGCCTTGTATGAGCTACTCGATGGGCATCCTGTTGTTCCATACCATGTATACCAAAGGTGGAGTACCCGAAGGGTATGCCCATGTCACCAACCTTTGTTCAGGATGTTTGGAGAATTAAGGTCCCACCTAAGATACATTTTTCCTATGGCTTGTTTCTCATAATAACACACTCACTAGAGACAATCTAATTAAGATACACTCAACCAAAGACTAGCAATTTTCTCATAATTGACAGGTAAAATAGATAAACATGTCAATCTACATGTTTCAGACCATACAACTTAAGCAACCACACACTCAAATGGTAAATGATTGCAGGATTCTTTCTCAATACATAATAGGCAGGTTTCATCAGGAATAGCTTGTCTTTTAATTAGATTGTCTCTATTGAGTATCTTATTATGAGAAACAAGCCATAGGAAAAATGTATCCTAGGTGCGACCTTAATTCTCCAAACAGCATGAACAAAGGTTGGCAAAACACCTCTAAAGTTAACTGTTGCATGAAGATAGCTAACATAATAAACTCCTTTTGATTCAAGCTTCTAGAGAATAGCATCATCATCATTAGAAAACACAATAGAACTAGCAATTTTGTCGGCATCGGGAGAACGGGGGCTCCCCGAGCACCTGGTGCATGGACCACGCCCGCACCACCGGGAACCAAGGTTCCTCGCCGCGGGGCTGCAGGCGACGAGGAAGGACCAAGGCAGAAGGAAATGACGTCGACCCGGAGGGATCCCGGGAACCAAGGTGCGGGGACGCATCGGATGCCTTCGCTTGGGGACCCACCATCGCCCCCCAGGCAAGGGTGCTACCTCCCCGAGGAGAGCGGGGACCAAGGACGTGGCAGAAGCATCCTGCACCTCATGCCCCAGCATAGGTCGCTTGGCGGGCATGGCAAGCCCGGCTGGCGTCATTGACAAGACCTTACACGCCATCCACTCAGCGTAGGCGAGGAGCACGACATGGAGGACAACAAGGCGCCCCGCTTGCGCCACCCGCGCCCTCGTGCGCCACCTCGACATGGTCACTGATACGTCCAAAACGTATCTACTTTTCAAACACTTTTGCTATTGTTTTACCTCAAACTTGCATGATTTGAATGAAACTGATACCAACTAACGTTGTTTTCAACAGAATTGCCTTGGTGTCTTATTTTTGTGCAGAAATCAAAATTCTCAGAAAATTCTGAGAAATTTCCAGAAATTCTACTTTGTTGGAAAACCCACGGAGCCAGAAGGTGGACTGCAGGTGGGGACCACATGCCCCAGATGACCCCTCTGCGCGCCAGAGGTGGGGCCATGCCAAGGTGGCGTCTGGCCGCCTCGTGTGCCCTCTCACGACGCCCTCTGGACTACTTATTCCCTCGACGAGAAACTCACGACCCCCCAGACAATTTTATCAGAAACACTCCAAAGCTCCACTGCCACCGAAAACCCTAGTTCGGGGGTCAGAAGTTCTTGTTTCGGCACCCTGCCGGGACGGAGATTTGGAGGAGATCATCGCCATCGTCATCACCAATGCCTCTCCATCAACCATCCATGATTCCCCCATCCATGTGTGAGTAATTCCGGCTATAGGCTGAAGGGGATGGTAGGAATTGGATGAGATTGTTCATGTAATAGATGTCAGATTGTTAGGGCATGATGCCTAGCATCCGTTGTGTGTGCTATCTATCGTTGTTGCAATTTGGTGTGCTTAATGCTTGCCACTTAGGGCTCGAGTGCCATGATTTCGGATCTGAATATGTTATTCTTTCATGAGTATAATTATTGTTTTGGATCGTATCTACAAGTTGTATGCACCTGTTATTGTCCGGAACCTGAGGCCCTGAAGTGACAACAATCGAGACACCCAAGGGGGATGGCTGTGACTTGAGGATTACATGTGTTCATGGAGTGTTAATGCTTTGCTCAGATACTTTATTAAAAGGAGTACCTTAATTACCAGTAGGTTACATGATTGGCCCCGCTGCAAACGGGCTGGTAGGACAAAAGATGTCGTGCAAGATTCTTATTGCAAGCACGTACGACTATATACAGAACACATGCCTACGTTTGATTAGTACCTGGATGCTTTATTATTGTTTACCTGCAAATGCCCTGAGTTATGACTATTACATGAGCTACCTTATCAATGCAGCGCCCGTTCATCCGTCCCTATGCCTACAGTATTTTAATCATATTGTTTATCGCAATCGCTATTGCCGTTTTTACTATTGTCTTTATTTTACTGTTGCTACTATTTTGCTACTGCTGCTGCCATATTACTGTTGCTACTGATAAATTGTGCCAAGCAAGTTTACTTCCAGGTGCGGCTGAACTGACAACTCAGCTGCTAAGACTTATAAATATTCTTTGGCTCCCCTTATGTCGAATCAACAAATTTGGGTTTTACTACCCTCGAAGACTGTTGCGATCTCCTATACTTGTGGGTCATCAGTCACGACGCTTGCCACGCCTCGGTGGCACGCATGCAGCTAGACCACTTGTGGTAACCCCTTGTACTATAAAAGGAGGTCCTTGGTAAAAAAGAGAGACTCTAGAGAAGAAACTCTAGCTTACGGTCATCTTCTTTGGCAATCCACAAAGGCTAGGGGGCTAGGATAGTGAACACCCAGAAATCCCTCGTGTTCATCTCTCCCTCACCTCCGAGAGTAGACTAGGCCACCAACTTCACCATTGTAATCCACCACCACTCCAATACATCCAGACAAGCGGGACGTAGGGTGTTACGCGGCCTGAACCTGGGTAAAATCTTTGTGTGTTTGTGTTTGCATCCGGGAACCGAGTTCGGAGCACCTCGCTGTTGGAAATATGCCCTAGAGGCAATAATAAATAAATGTTATTATCATATTTCCGTGTTCATGATATATGTTTATTTCCATGCTATAATTGTATTAACCGGAAACATAATACATGTGTGGTTGCGTAAACAACATTGCGTCCCTAGTAAGCCTCTACTAGACTAGCTCGTTAATTAATGATGGTTATGGTTTCCCAACCATGAACATGAGTTGTTAATTAATTAACGGGATCATGTCATTAGAAGAATGACGTGATGGACAGACCCAACTAAGCATAACAATATTGATCGTTTCATTAAGTTTTTATTGTCATGCCTTTTATTGTCAAGTATCCTATTTCTTAGACCATGAGATCATGTTATTCCCGGGTACTGGAAGAATACTTTGGGGACATCAACCATCGCTTCGTGACAGGGTGATCATAAAGGTGTCTTACGGGTATCTCAGAAAGTGCTTGTTGAATTACATGAATCAAGACTGGGATTTGTCCCTCCGTGTTTCGGAGAGATATACTCTGGGCCCACTCGGTAGTGCACATTCGGTAAAGCTTGCAAGCACGTGACTAATGAGTTAGTCACAGAGAATGTTGTATTACGGAACGAGTAAAGAGTACTTACCAGTAACAAGATTTAACTAGGTATAGTGATACCGACGATCAAATCTTGGGTAAGTAAAATATCGCGTGACAAAGGAAATTGTATACGGATTATAGTAGTCCACGACATAGTGGTTCAACCGATAAAGATCTTCGTTGAATGTGTGGGAGTCATTATGGATATCCTGGTCCCTCTAATGGTTATTGATCGGAGAGGTGTCTCCATCATGTCTGCACGTTCTCGAACCCGTAGGGTCACACACTTAACGTTCGGTAACGCTAGAGTAGCTCTGGGATAATTTTGTTAATGGTGTCCGAATATTGTTCGGAGTCTCGGATGAGATCCTAGACATCACGAGGAGCTCCGGAAGAGTCCGGAGGTAAAGATTTATATATGGCAAGTTGATTTCAGGGTTCCGGAAAAGTTCGGGATTTTTCGGCAGAGTGTCGGAATGTTCTAGAAGGTTCCGGAGGGTCCCATAGTGGGGCCCACCTGTCCCCAACGACCAAGGGTGGCCCACTGGTCCATTTGACCAGTCCTACTTGGTCCATGCAGCCATTCAATGGGTAGCCCTTTAAAAGGGATGTTACCACTCTTGAAAGAGGGGGTTACCACCTTTTAAATGAGAAGGGGTTACCACTATTGAAAGAGGGAGTTTCTACTTTGGAAATAAAGTGGCTGCAGCCCCTTGCCTATATAAAGAAGAGGGAGAGGTGCACCAAGAGACAGAGGCTTGGCCGCATCACTGGCTTGCTGCTCCTCTACCTCCCGCGCACCGCTTGGCGAAGCCCTGCCCGCGGGAACTCTCCACCATATCCACCACCACGCCGTCGTGCTGCTGGAATCGATCCCACCTACTTCTCCCTCTAGCTTGCTGGATCAAGAAGAGGGAGACGTCATCGAGCTGTACGTGTGCAAGCCTCCGGAGGTGCTGCTCGTTTGCGGTGCTGATCGGATCGAACATCGTCAACAACTTCACCGAGCTGCGTTGAATTAAACGTTCAACGCGCGTGTTCTTCGAGGGTATGATGAACTACTCTCCCCGTTACTAGAATCTTCTAGATAGGATCTTGAGTGTTGCTTCCGCATGTGAGAGAAATTTTTGTTTTCTATCGCGCAAACTCCTACAGTGGTATCAGAGCCGGATCTATGCGTAGATGTTTTGGTACGGGTAGAACACATATGTGTATGTGGGCGTTGATAATCTTTTTATTACTTCCTTTGTGTATTTTGAATCTTAGTGGCATAGTGGGATGAAGCGGCCCGGACTAACTTTACATGTCCACGTACATGAGACTTGTTCCACGACTGACATGCAACTTGTATTGCATAAGTGGCTTTGCGGGTGTCTGTCTCTCCCACTATAGTTAAGATTTAATCTACAACGGGTTGTTAATAATTTGTTTATCACCGTTGTGGTTTCATGTTCGTAGGTAAGAACGGTTCTTTCTTCGAAAGCCCTAAGCCACGTAAAATTTGCAAAGAATAAGGGAGAGGCGTCTAACTTGTTTTTGCAGGGGTGCTTGTGATATGGTATAGCCCAAACTGTTTCATATGATATATTTGTGATGTATGAGATGATCATGTTTTGTAATGTTTCACGACTTGCATGTCGATGAGTACGGCAACCGGCAGGAGCCATATGGTTGTCTTAATTATCAATTGTATGACCTGCGTGTCAACTTCAAACGCCATGTAATTGCATTATTTATCGCTATGAGTTAGCAATATATGGGATGCAACGTGGTGGAGACAACCAAGGCGCCACATGAACATGGCGCCATGATGGAGATCATGCCGGTGCGTTTAAGATGGAGATCAAGACGCAATAAAAGGGCTATACCATGTCACATATTTTTATGCATGTGATGTTTATCCTTTTATGCATCTTATTTTGCGTGTGCTCGACGGTAGCATTATAAGATGATCCCTCACACAATATCAAGATAAAGTGTTCTCCCTTAGTATGCACCGTCGCGAAAGTTCGTCGTTTTGAAGCATCTCGTGATGATCGGATGTGGTAAACTCTACGTTCACATACGACGGGTGTAAGCCAGTTTTACACATGCGGAAATACTTTGGTTAACTTGACGAGCCTAGCATGTACAGACATGGACTCGGAACACGACGAACCGAAAGGTTAAACACGAGTCATATGAATGATATGATCAACATTTCGATGTTCACCATTGAAACTACATCTTCTCTCGTGAAGATCGGACTTGGTGTAGTGGATTTGGATCGTGTACCACTAGACAACTATGAGGGATGTTGTTTTAAGTGGGAGTTCGTTAGTAATTTGATTAAAATGAACTCTTTATCATGAACATAGTCTAAAGATGTCTTTGCTAAAATGTTGTAGATCATGGCCCGCAACGTAGCTCAGTTCAACTTCAGCGCATTCCTTGAGAAAGAAAAACTGAAATCATCTGGTTCAAACTTCACTGACTGGCACCGCAACCTGAGGATTATCCTCACTGGGTGTAAGAAGCATTATGTGCTCGATGCTGCGCTAGGTGACCCACCTGCAGACAATGCGCCTGAAGCAGAACAAAATGTCTTTGAGACGCGCAGAGATGACCACATTATAGTTGCCTGTGCCATCCTTACATCTCTGGACACTGATCTCCAGAAACGTTTTGAACATCACGGCGCCTATGAGATGGTTGAAGAGCTGAAAACCATGTTTCAGACTCAGACCCGCGCTGAGAGATATGAGATCTCTGATAAGTTCTATACATGTAAGATGGAGGAGCACAGCTCTGTCAGTGAACATGTTGTCACCATGGGAGGCTATATCCAACGCCTAATTCAGCTGGGATGTGTGATCCCGGATGAGTTAATCACTGACAGGGTGCTGCAGTCGCTCCCTCCGAGCTACAAAGGCTTTGTGCTGAACTATAACATGCAAGGCATGAATAAGACTCTTAATGAGCTCTTTGCGATGCTGAAATCTGCAGAAGTGGACATCAAGAAAGAACATCAAGTGTTGATGGTCAATAAGACCACCAGTTTCAAGAAGGTTAAGGCCAAAAAGGGTCACTTCAAGAAGAGTGGCAAATCTGTTGCTGCTCAGGGCGGCAAACCTGTTGCCACACCTGTGAAACCCAAGGCTGGTCCTAAGCCGGACACTGTGTGTTTCTACTGCAAGGGAGACGGTCACTGGAAGCGTAACTGCGCCAAATACTTGGCGGATAAGAAGGCTGGCAACGTCAAAGGTATATTTGATATACATGTTATTGATGTGTACCTTACTAGTTCTCGTAGTAGTGCCTGGGTATTTGATACTGGTTCGGTTGCTCATATTTGCAACTCGAAACAGGAGCTGCAGAATAAACGGAGACTGGCGAGGGATGAGGTGACGATGCGCGTCGGGAATGGATCGAAGGTCGATGTCATCGCCGTCGGGACACTACCTCTTCATCTACCTTCGGGATTAGTTTTAAACCTGAATAATTGTTATTTGGTGCCTGCGTTAAGCATGAACATTATATCTGGATCTTGTTTATTGCGAGACGGTTACTCATTTAAATCAGAGAATAAAGGTTGTTCTATTTCTATGAGTAATATCTTTTATGGTCATGCACCCAACGTAAATGGTTTATTCTTGTTGGATCTCGATAGTAGTACTTCACACATCCATAACATTGATGCTAAAAGATGCAAAGCGAATAATGATAGTACCACATACTTGTGGCACTGCCGTTTAGGTCATATTGGTGTAAAGCGCATGAAGAAACTCCATTCTGATGGACTTTTTCAATCACTTGACTTTGAATCATTTGATACGTGCGAACCATGCCTCATGGGTAAGATGACTAAGACACCGTTTTCCGGTACGATGGAACGGGCGAGTGATTTGTTGGAAATCATACATACTGATGTGTGTGGACCAATGAGCATTCCAACACGTGGTGGATATCGTTACTTCCTAACTTTCACTGATGATTTGAGTAGATATGGGTATATTTACTTAATGAAACACAAGTCTGAAACATTTGAAAAGTTCAAAGAATTTCAGAGTGAAGTAGAAAATCATCGTAACAGGAAGATCAAATTTCTACGATCTGATCGTGGAGGGGAATATCTGAGTTACGAGTTTGGCATGCACTTGAAAAATTGTGGAATTGTTTCCCAACTCACGCCACCTGGAACACCACAGCGTAATGGTGTGTCTGAACGTCGTAATCGTACTTTATTAGATATGGTGCGTTCTATGATGTCTGTATCCGATCTGCCAATGTCATTTTGGGGGTATGCATTAGAGACAGCCGCATTCACTTTAAATAGGGCACCATCTAAATCCGTTGAGACGACACCATATGAGTTGTGGTTTGGTAAGAAGCCAAAATTATCGTTTCTTAAAATTTGGGGATGCGAGGCTTATGTCAAAAGATTACAACCTGATAAGCTCGAACCCAAAGCGGAAAAATGCGTCTTCATAGGATATCCAAAGGAAACCATTGGGTATACCTTCTATCACAGATCCGAAGGCAAAGTTTTTGTTGCTAAGAATGGATCCTTTCTTGAGAAGGAGTTTCTTTCGAAAGGAGTGAGTGGGAGGAAAATAGAACTAGACGAGGTTATTGAACCTTCTCCCGAATTGGAGAGCAGCGCAGCGCAGGAAGATTTGGATCTTCAGGCACCGCCTTCACCAGCTAGAGAGAAAGAAGCTGATGATAGTGATCATGCAGCTTCGGTCAAAGTTCCCGTTCGCAGGTCGACAAGGTTACGTACTGCTCCTGAATGGTACGGTAATCCTGTCTTGAACATTTTATTGTTAGACAATGATGAACCTATGAACTATGAGGAAGCGATGATGAGCCCAGACTCTGGAAAATGGCAAGACGCCATGAACTCTGAAATGGAATCCATGAAGGAAAACCAAGTGTGGACTTTGGTTGACCTTCCTGATAGCCGTAAGGCTGTTGAATGTAAATGGATTTTCAAGAAGAAAACAGACGCTGACGGTAATGTCACCGTATATAAAGCTCGACTTGTCGCAAAAGGTTTTCGACAAATTCAAGGAGTTGACTACGATGAGACCTTCTCACCCGTAGCGATGCTAAAGTCTGTTAGGGTTCTACTAGCAATTGCTGCTTATTTCGATTATGAAATTTGGCAGATGGATGTCAAAACTGCGTTCCTCAACGGAAACGTTGAAGAAGAGTTGTACATGGTACAACCTGAAGGTTTTGTCGATCCTAAGGATGCTGATAAAGTGTGCAAACTTCAGCGATCCATCTATGGACTGAAGCAAGCATCCCGGAGTTGGAATCTTCGATTTGATGAGGTGATCAAAGGTTTTGGATTTGTCCAAAATTATAAAGAAGCTTGTGTTTACAAGAAAGTGAGTGGGAGCTCGGTTGCATTCCTGGTTTTATATGTAGATGACATATTACTTATTGGGAATGATGTGGAGCTGCTTAACAGTGTGAAAGATTATTTGAATAATAGTTTTTCAATGAAAGATCTTGGTGAAGCTGCATACATATTGGGCATAAAGATCTATAGAGATAGATCAAGACGCTTAATAGCACTTAGTCAAAGTAAATACCTTGAGAAGATAGTGAAGAAATTCAATATGCAGGATGCAAAGAAAGGTTCTTTGCCCATGTTACAAGGTAAGCCATTGAGTATGACTCAGTGTCCAACTACGGCAACAGAAATAGAAAGGATGAAGAAAATCCCCTATGCCTCGGCCATAGGTTCTATTATGTATGCCATGTTGTGTACTAGACCGGATGTGTCCCATGCTCTTAGTTTGACGAGCAGGTACCAGAGTGATCCTGGAGAGGCTCACTGGACAGCAGTTAAAAATATCCTTAAGTACCTAAAAAGGACTAAGGACATGTTTCTTGTCTATGGTGGTGATGAAGAGCTCTCCGTAAAAGGTTACGTTGATGCTAGCTTCGATACTGATCCAGATGACTCGAAATCTCAAACAGGGTATGTCTTTATCTTGAATGGAGCTGCGGTTAGCTGGAGGAGTTCCAAGCAAACCGTCATTGCGGCATCTACATTAGAGGCGGAGTATATGGCCGCTTCTGAAGCAGCGAAAGAAGGGATATGGCTGAAGGAGTTCGTCACTGAACTCGGCGTTGTTCCGAGCGCACTGGATCCCATGGAGATTTTTTGTGACAACACTGGTGCCATTGCTCTAGCCAAGGAACCAAGATGTCACAAGAGTTCCAAGCATATCAAACGCCGGTTTCATCAAATTCGTGAGCATGTCAATGAAGGAGATATTACCATTAGCAAAGTACATACGAATCAAAATATCGCTGATCCGTTGACTAAAGTTCTTCCACAGACAAAACATGATCAACACCAGAAGGCCATGGGTGTTAGATTTTTACCAATGTAAACTAGATTATTGACTCTAGTGCAAGTGGGAGACTGTTGGAAATATGCCCTAGAGGCAATAATAAATAAATGTTATTATCATATTTCCGTGTTCATGATATATGTTTATTTCCATGCTATAATTGTATTAACCGGAAACATAATACATGTGTGGTTGCGTAAACAACATTGCGTCCCTAGTAAGCCTCTACTAGACTAGCTCGTTAATTAATGATGGTTATGGTTTCCCAACCATGAACATGAGTTGTTAATTAATTAACGGGATCATGTCATTAGAAGAATGACGTGATGGACAGACCCAACTAAGCATAACAATATTGATCGTTTCATTAAGTTTTTATTGTCATGCCTTTTATTGTCAAGTATCCTATTTCTTAGACCATGAGATCATGTTATTCCCGGGTACTGGAAGAATACTTTGGGGACATCAACCATCGCTTCGTGACAGGGTGATCATAAAGGTGTCTTACGGGTATCTCAGAAAGTGCTTGTTGAATTACATGAATCAAGACTGGGATTTGTCCCTCCGTGTTTCGGAGAGATATACTCTGGGCCCACTCGGTAGTGCACATTCGGTAAAGCTTGCAAGCACGTGACTAATGAGTTAGTCACAGAGAATGTTGTATTACGGAACGAGTAAAGAGTACTTACCAGTAACAAGATTTAACTAGGTATAGTGATACCGACGATCAAATCTTGGGTAAGTAAAATATCGCGTGACAAAGGAAATTGTATACGGATTATAGTAGTCCACGACATAGTGGTTCAACCGATAAAGATCTTCGTTGAATGTGTGGGAGTCATTATGGATATCCTGGTCCCTCTAATGGTTATTGATCGGAGAGGTGTCTCCATCATGTCTGCACGTTCTCGAACCCGTAGGGTCACACACTTAACGTTCGGTAACGCTAGAGTAGCTCTGGGATAATTTTGTTAATGGTGTCCGAATATTGTTCGGAGTCTCGGATGAGATCCTAGACATCACGAGGAGCTCCGGAAGAGTCCGGAGGTAAAGATTTATATATGGCAAGTTGATTTCAGGGTTCCGGAAAAGTTCGGGATTTTTCGGCAGAGTGTCGGAATGTTCTAGAAGGTTCCGGAGGGTCCCATAGTGGGGCCCACCTGTCCCCAACGACCAAGGGTGGCCCACTGGTCCATTTGACCAGTCCTACTTGGTCCATGCAGCCATTCAATGGGTAGCCCTTTAAAAGGGATGTTACCACTCTTGAAAGAGGGGGTTACCACCTTTTAAATGAGAAGGGGTTACCACTATTGAAAGAGGGAGTTTCTACTTTGGAAATAAAGTGGCTGCAGCCCCTTGCCTATATAAAGAAGAGGGAGAGGTGCACCAAGAGACAGAGGCTTGGCCGCATCACTGGCTTGCTGCTCCTCTACCTCCCGCGCACCGCTTGGCGAAGCCCTGCCCGCGGGAACTCTCCACCATATCCACCACCACGCCGTCGTGCTGCTGGAATCGATCCCACCTACTTCTCCCTCTAGCTTGCTGGATCAAGAAGAGGGAGACGTCATCGAGCTGTACGTGTGCAAGCCTCCGGAGGTGCTGCTCGTTTGCGGTGCTGATCGGATCGAACATCGTCAACAACTTCACCGAGCTGCGTTGAATTAAACGTTCAACGCGCGTGTTCTTCGAGGGTATGATGAACTACTCTCCCCGTTACTAGAATCTTCTAGATAGGATCTTGAGTGTTGCTTCCGCATGTGAGAGAAAAATTTTGTTTTCTATCGCGCAAACTCCTACACTCGCGCCATCCTACCGAACAACTAGGGGGTGCCCAGCATCCCCGGTGTTCGCGTTTTGACACGCGACAAATTTGAACAACCTCATATCATTTCATCATTCAGAGCGCATCAAAACACCTTCTAAAGGTAATTTTGAGTTGATCTCCATCCCATGCATCAGCAATAGTTATGTTTTGCTCATTAACAAGGATATAAACATCCCAGTATTGGATGGCCGTGCTAAAGCCTCCAAACCAAAGGTCTTCCCAAAATTTTATATTCCTGCCATTGCCTACTTTCTGGTAGCCCAGTTTAGCAGCATTGGCAGCCCAGAGGATACCTTTCCAAAAAGGAGAACCCCCCACAACTGAGCAAGAAAATAAATTTGGATTGTTAACATTGTACTTGTGATCAATAATCTGTTTCCATAGTTTGTTATCATCTAAGTGATATTTTTTTAATCCATGAAGATAGGAGGCACATGTTCATCTCATCTAAGTTAGGGATACCAAGACCCCCAAAATCCTTTTTCTGTGCCACTAAACCCAACAGTAACAAGTTCCTCATGGAATGGATAGGGAAGTCAAATCGTTTTGGTGAAAGTGTAGATCTAGGTCAACTCTCCTGAGTCCTAGAAGAACAACGTGTTTGAGTGGGTAGGGAGAGTGATTTATGAAGTTGGAGCTTGCAACAATAGTGGGCAAAGATATTCTGGTCGGGTACACGTCTTCGAGAAGAAGAGGCGACTTAAATAGGTCCGCCGAAAAACTAGCCGTTTGGGACAGATTCGAGCAAGAATGGATCCAGATTTCATCCGGGGTGTTCGGAAAATTCCAGACATCGACCAATTAGACTCCGAAACTAGTCAGTACCCAGAAATTTCCAATTCGCTCGGAATTCTGGATGAATTCCGACTCGCTCGGAATCTTCCCAGTTTGGCCTGTTATTCAGCAGATCTATTTCCTGTCTTTTTCCACCAATGTTGTAGGAAGGCTGTGGGGGTGCAAATATGTTGTTTGTGCATGATAATGACTTCCCCAAACCTTCTAAAGCGTAACCCCTCTTGATAGTACGGCTTCCGCATGATTCAATAAAAAAATAAATCTTCGGGCCACCAATTTCGATCTTTTCTCCTTTTTGAGAGGTTAAACACCGCCATGTGCATTTCATCAATTGTACCTATAGTACTTTAGCACATGGTAAGATCTCACTTATGTTGTTAACAAACACCAAAACTAGATTAGGAGACGCATGTACTTTCAACATATCTATCGTTGGTTCGAGGTCCTCTTTTCTTAGCCTACTATGGTGTAAAGGCACCCCAAGATATTTCAAGGGGATTTTGCCTAACCTACATCTAAGAATTTGTGCAAAAACCTGGGCCTCATCTTCTGAAACATTAATAGACAGAGGATCGAACTTGTGAAAATTAATCCTTATACCAGAGAGGTGTTCAAAGCAAAACAATATTTAAAACACATGATCTATCCTTTTGTAGGAAAAGGAGCGTGTCATCAGCATATTGCATGCTGACAACACCAGTTATATTAAAACCATGCACCAAAATTGTCATCAAATTATTGCTGGCAGCTCTAACAAGCATTTTAGTAAAAATGTCAGCTGTCAGATTAAAGAGCAAGGGACACATAGATCTCCCTGTCTAACACGCCTGCCAGCTATAAAGAAATCACTATTGACATCATTTATTCTAACTCCAAAAGATTCATTTTCCAGCAAAGAGTTGACTAGTGCAACAAACTTAGCACTAAAACCTCTGGAAACTAGCATTTTAAGAAGGATATATCGACCCTATCATAGGGTTTTTCATAATCCAACTCGAAAATGAACCCAGCTTAATCACTGTGTGCCACCTCATGAATAATTTCATGAGCAGCAACAACACTCTCCAAAATAAATCTCTCTCTGATGAAGGCAATTTGATTTGGAAAGATTAAATCCTCGTAGATTTGGCCCAACCTATTGGTGGCACACTTGGAAAAGATTTTAAAGTTAAAATTAATCAAAGCAATAGGCCTAAATTTCCGTATCTAAGCAACATCAGGCTCTTTAGATAAAAGTGTGAAGAGGGCAAAATTTAATCTGGAAAGGTCTAGAGACCCCTTGTTCCACTAAGTAAACATATTAAAGATATGCTGCTTAACCAGGTCCCAAAAATGTTGATAAAAGAAAAAGGTCAACCCATCAGCCCGGAGACGTCTTGCTTAGTTATTCTTCTTTTTTCATTTTCCTTTTCTTCTTTTTTTCCTTTTTTTCGTTGGTCTTTTTTTACTTTAGTTTATGATTTTAAAATGTTAAGATTTTTGAAAAATATTCAGAAATTAAAAATGTTCATATTTTGAAAATGTTCAGATTTGGAAAAAATATTAAGATTTTAAAAAAATATTGAGATTTAAAAAATTGATTAAAATTGTTCCGATTTTGAAAATGATCAAATTTCATATTTGTTGATCTCACAAACTGACTTTTCTTTGGTTCTCACAAACTGACTTCTCTTTGGTTCAATAATTCAGCCACCTAATTTTTCGCACTACAATGCAGTGCATTTGGAAAATTCAAATTGGATTTCACTCTTCACGGAGCTCGATCACCAGGACACTTGGTTACTCTTTTCGTGGCATGCTACCTCGACACCCAGTATTCCAGTAAGTACTGCCGTGCCGAGTATCCAGTCAGCCACGTATCAGGTTTGTCTTTACATAATTCTTACAAACGTATCATGCAGATGACAGAAGAGCGGCCTCAACCCTCAAGTGGTGAGGATGGACGGGAGCGTGGCCGACTTCCTCCCTTTCACCGGCGCCCTGGTGTCCGGGAAGCAGCCGTCGGCCGGCAGGTCAGTCACCTCCCCAAACTCCGACACGCTGATCGGGAACGGCAGCAGGTGCCCCCGCAGGTCCTCCGCCATGTCCCGCATGTACGCGTCCCATAGCGCCTCCGCCGCCCGCCGCACCGCGTGCACGCACTCCACGCTCTCGGGCTCCAGGAACACATCCTCGCCGGCGTTGCCCATGAGGTGCTCGTACCACAGTGACATCCGGAAGGCGTGCACGAGGCCCCGGGCGCGCTCCCCGCCCGGCCTGTTCAGGTGCGCCGGCTGGTAGCTTCCCTGCGCGATCTCGCTGTCCCGGTTGCCGGCCAGCGACCTCTCGTTCAGGTTCGCCGAGCCCACGATGACATACTCGTCGTCCACTGCACAACAGTGAGCATATATATCAGCGAGCAAGAACCAGAGACAGTGAGACGTCGAGAGCTCGTCGCCGAGAGTGCGTACCGATCATGAGCTTGGCATGCACGTAGATGGGGAACCGGCGGCTCGCCTGCGCGCGCGAGTAGTCCGTGCCCTCCTCCGGCTTCACCGGCGGCACGTACTCTCCGGGGCGCGGCGCCTCCCGGTTGCCGAGGCAGAAGAAGTTGAGGTAGTCGCAGGGGTGCGCCTGGCCGCGGAGCCCAGCGTCGTCGATCGCCTCCATGACGATGCCGTACATCATCTCCACGGTCAGCCGGTTCCACCGCACGATGGCCTGGATGGAATCGCTCGCCGGCTCCCCCTCGGGCCACATCGGTGTCACGATGTACACGGCGAACCGCTCGCCTCGCCGGATCTTGGCGGCGACCTTGAGCGCGATCTCGACGGGCACCAGATTTAGGCAGCCGGCGTCCCGGTCCTCTGCCCACGACGCGCACCCGCCGAGGAAGTACTGGTTCTCGATGTAGATGAAGCGCCGCGCGCGGCGGATGGCCTCCACGTAGCTGATCTGTATGCTCTGGTCGATCGTGAGGTCCTTGCCGCTCGTCAGCCCCATCGCGGCGGCCTCGGCCGGGTCGGTGGGGAATCCGACCACCGACGCGTCGTCGACGGAACGGAACACCTGCACGTTCCATGGGTCGGTGTCGTCGTCGTAGTTAAAGCTGCAGGGATCCGGGAATGTTGCTGGGCTCAGGTCGAGCAGGCAGCCGCGCATCTTCCCCGGCGCCTGCTTCTTCCACCGGTGCTCGAAGTTGGCGAGCACGTCCCACGCCGCCGGGCCCTCGATCCTGCAGTGCACGTCGTGCCACGGCTCCCTCGGCCCGCCGTGGCGCAGCGAGGCGTGCTTGAAGTTGTTCTGCATGAAGTCGTGGGAGTACGTCGTGTCGAGATCCTGGAACAGCGTGTGGTTCTCGTCGTCGTACCTGCTCGAACACCTCTCGCGTGTCAGATACAGTCATTAACGATTCAGAAAACATTGGTGCAGAACAGAAAAGGAGAACATATCTAGAGACCTGCCGTCGCAGAGATCAATGCCGCCGATGAAGCTAACGACGTGGCGGCCGTCGGCGGTGCCCGGCGTGGCAACGTCGAGGGTGACGCTCTTCTGGTGGTGCGTGAACTCGGTGCTGATCTCGATGCTCTGCACCAGGGTGAGCGCGGTGTCGGCGTCGCGCGGGCAGAGGAAGCACCGCACGTTGGTGCCCTGGAAGAAGGCTCGTGTCTCCTCGTCGTGCGTCTTCATCACCCCGGCGTTGCCGAGGAACGGGACGGACGTCTTGTCCTGCCACGGCATCACCAGCACGGCCACCCCTTCGTCGGCCTTGCGCTTCAGGAGCTCGCCCAGCGTGACGCCCTCCGCGCCGGGGACCATCCGGCTGGCGTCGCGCACCAGAGTGATCGCCGTGTTGACCGACCAACCGGCGACGTAGACGAAGTGCCCCGCGTCGCGGATGGCCACGTACAGGTCTTCCCATAGACGTGCCGGCCGGTACGGCCGCCCGCCGTCGAGGCAGACAGACGGGTCGTACGCGTCGGACAGGTGCGAGTTCTGGTACAGCGTGACGTTGCAGTTGGTTCGCTCCAGGAAGAACGCCGGCTTGATCCCCGCGAAGCCGGGCAGCCGTATGCCGGCGTCCCAGCACGGGTCGCGGTCGACGTCCAGGAACCGGAGCCGGACGCGGAGCTTCGGCGTGTGCGTCTCGTGGTGGTGCTCGCCGCCGCGGAGGTTGAGACAGAGCTCGAGCGGATGCCCCGCCGCGACGCTGGCCGTGGGCACGGACGCGCGGCCGATGACGCTGGCGCCGATGAGGTGCTGGCTCTTGACAGTGAAGGTGATCCCGGCGGCGGGGTAGGCGCAGTGCAGGCGGAACGACTGGTTCCAGGCCGGGTTGGCGAGGTGGAACTCCACCTCGCGGGTGCGCGCCACCCGCGCCGCGCCGACGTCGATGTCCACGTAGATCTTGCTGTGCTGGAGGCCGTGCACGCCGAGAGACTGCTCCAGCTTCTCCGTCGCCTGTCCGTCACCAGACACTGAATTCAGAGACTTTACAGTGTGCTGTCATTAGACTATTATTATTGAACCTAACCAAAATTCCTTGTTACTGAACCTATGTGCACAACAAAAATCAGAGACTTCACACTTTTGCAGTTAACTTGCAGTGCCTTTAGATTCTGTTCGACCAACGTACGGAGTACTTAACAAATCTCATCAGCATTTCGATTAGTTATTTCATTTTACCACACAAATAACCAGTTAAGCAACAATCTGTGAACATCTGCAGTTGCTGCCACGAGAATTCGACGGTGCAACACGATGATAGAGCAGCTAGTAGTGGCGGTAGGTGATCTCAAATTCAAACAAGAAGAAGAGTATCCTTGACGGCCAATCCATCAGCTCGCAAGCAACCATGAGCGCGAAAGCAATGACTAGGCGCCACTAGTTTCCCAGAGGTCAAAAGCTTCTACTCATGGCGGAACGGTAGGTTGAACCACAGTTTGAACGGAGGATACGTGTGAAGAAAAAATAATGAACAGAAGAGCAAGCAGGCATTTGCACGCACGCGCGTAATAACATGTAAAAAAAGTTAATTTACCTCCATGATGCGGCCATGGATGGCGTTGTGGAGGTGGTCGGCCTCGAACACCGTAGCCTCGAGCACGCCGTGAAGGTACGCGGCGTCGGTGGCGTCGACAATGGCGGCGTGTCCGTCCTTAGAGCCCATGCCAGGCGCGGCGTCCATGCTGCGTGCCTTCCCGCGCTCGGCCGAGCGTTTTTTATAGACGAGTCCGGCCTCACCACTCAGTGACTTGCCAAAGCCTCAAGGCTCGAGGAGAGGGAAGAAAACCGCTCGTTTGACGTCCCTTTCCACCACATTCGCCTCTGTTTGAGTTCTTCTTGGGGAGAGAGCAGAGCCAGCACACCAGATTCCTCACTTTGTTTCGGTTATCCATGTGATTACCATCAAAATTCGCCTAATCTCTAACGATACATATATAGACCGTGGAGCGTGGAGGACAGGGCATTCCCCTAAATTGATAAGCATCGCCGCTGGTCCAGAAAGGTCATTATTAAAAGTTCAAAGTTCGAGTCGTTCCTACGTCGTATTATCAGCATTTTTTTTGGGATGTAAGGCCAGATCTTTTTCTCTGGTTTCTTGTTGATGCTTCAACTCGTCTTCCTATCTTTTTCGTCAGAAATCGTATCTGCTGTTATGCAATGGAAATGGAGATGACCCGGTCGGAGAATGACAACTAATTCCTTTTGTGAACTGAATTTATTTAGTTGGAAGTTTTATTATTTAGTTGGAAGTCAGGACTTAGCTGGCTTATTACAGGAATGAGAGTTTGTAACATACTTAAAGGATGGAGCATGGAGCACACAAGAAGTATGTGGCATCATAGATTCTATCCGTGATATCATCCACCTTGAAGGGAGAAGAGTTTGCTGCCTATACAAAAGAAACACAAGCACATAGCACAAACGGTTTCCACATTTGGGCGCAAAACACAAAACAAATGAACAACGTCACAAGCCATAGGACCGCTGAATAGCTTCTCCGATTAGATATCGAGCACATAAGTGACGACAACATTGACAACCTCAAGTGAAAAAAAATACCACCCAACACGACAAATATCAAAGAGTGAAAACTGATGTGATAAAAATAAACTTACGCATGGTACCGGTGGAGCCTCGTAACAGAAATTAGGCTAGCTCATGCCTGTTTTGATCGTTCTCCAATCTAATCTCGAAGTGTTATGATGAGTTATTGTTAATAGGTTTCCACCCTATTAGATGCTCAAACTCTTCTTCCTGGCTCATTCGGAGCGACTTTGTATTTTATATTATGTAGTGTAAATGGGAAGGGTCAAAGAATGACAGTGTAAGTCCTTCAATTAACTGAAATTAGTTAGTTGGAAGTCAGGATTTAGCAGGATTATTAAAGTAGTGAGATGTTTAACATACCTAGAGGATAGAGCACACAAGAGGTATGTGGCATCATAGATTCTATATGTGATGTCATCCACCTTAAAGGGTTAAGAGTTTATTGCCTATACAAAAGAAACACGAGCATATAACACAAACGGCTTCCACATTTGGGTGCAATGTGACAAATGAATGAACAAACCTTACAAGTCATAATACACACACAACAACTTCTTCGTTTCGACACCCGACACATACGACAACATCCACAACATCAAAAGAAAACGCGAAAACATCAGCAATGCCACGTCTCAAAGAGCGGAAATAGTTATGGATACCACCACAACAAACTTATGAAACACACACAATCATAACTTAAAACATTATTTCGTTTGGTATGTTCCACTATTTTTTATATGGTGCATATAAAGCACTCATCCCATTAGTATGTAAAAAGTAAAACTTTTGAGCTTATGCTAATAACTGAATAACCTTCTACGGGTTCCATTAATTGATAGAGTTTGCCAAACACCCATCATAGGTGGAAATGCAGAGCAATTTATTTGTTGCTAGGTGGTTAAAATGGAAATAAATAAAACCATAGAAATAAGTTGTAACGATTTCGACCATCCATTTATTCTATAAAAATCGTATTTAAATTAGAGAGGCTACAGGCAAGGTTTTCTTCTAAATCCGTGTTCGACTAGATCTCCATTGTCAACAATGTATATAGAATAATTGTTATTTTTCATATCCATTTTAGATTAAAAAATTGTTGGACGATTCACACATAGTGTCTACCGATGTTTTCTTTTAATACAGTTGCATGTATAATTCTCGCATTGGGTGCGGCTGTAGTACTGTCATGGATGCTCTCAAGTATGGGTGTAAAACAAAAGGAGATGAGATGAATTGTGTATTATTTTCTTGTTTGAAATATCTACATGTGGCCGGTTCACGGCTCACTACGTGTAGTTTGCTATTTGAACTTGAGAAGACAATTTAACCTTATTCTTTTAACTTTCAATTGTAGACATATTTGGGCCCTAACTTCAATGAAAGTGGTATAACAAATAGCGTATTGGTGGCTGATTGCAAATGTTGCAGAAAAAACCCTGGAAATTTAGGAAAGAAACAGAAAAGACCAATACAAAATGACAAAAAAACGTAAAATGATTTTTGACAAAATAAGGAAATGCATGGGTATTAAAAAAATGAAAACATTGATTTTTTTCCAATAAAATGAGACAAATTAGTAAAAAGGTCAAAACTTATTATAGGAGAACATAAAAGTTTGAGATATGAGTAAATATAGAAAAATTCATGAATGGTCACAACCGTATACTATCTTTATAATTCCCTATTTTTTGGGATCTTAATAAATTTTTATCTAAACTTTCATATTCAAACCACCATGGTTGTACTCCATCTATCCTCATATGTAGGGCATATTCGATTTCATCGAGTTAATAGTTTGATCAAGAACTATTCCACTACTATGTTGTTTTATGATGTAAAATCATAATTATCAATAAACACTCTTGAAACGAATCCAGTGATACACTTTGAATGCCATATAAACCATACGTATTAACAAAATTACTCCAGGTCAAATGATTGTCTTTAATAAAAACCCAATACGACCTACTTATGAGAAAAGAGGGACACAAATTTTGCTCTAATTTCAACATAACGATTTCTAAACAAAATTCAGTTTTTCTTGAAATTTTTCAATATCTCTTACATTTTTATTTATTTTTCTAGTTTTTATTTAACTAGTGAGAAACTACGCACGTCTCAGGATCCTAGCCATATAACTTCAACCAAAGTTAGTTCGTAAAAACGAGTTAGCTTTGTTATATGTGGTGAGAAATATGAAAAATTGCAATATAAATAAAAAAATTCTCCTCCATATGTCTTAAAATAAGGTGCGGTTAAATTTAGCTGGTCAATAACGTACAATTTTGACCATGATTTATACTTATAACATATCCACACAATTAATTTAATGATATATAAAATGAAAAGGATTGCAAGAAAAATCCACCGGTAGCATTTATATATTGTCAATCATATAATTTAGTACTCCCTCCCATATAAAGGAAGTGTCGCAGTTTTAAAGGAACCATTAGTTATTATGAATCGGAGGGAGTATATATTTGCATCAAAGACCATCAGTAAATAGTTTGTCTTATATATTAGGATGGATTGAGTAGTTTATAGTGTCAGCGGTCCAAACTAAGTTAGTCGTGTTTGTAAAATCCTAAGTGGTTGGAAGGAGAAAAATATGTCTTTTGGAGGCAAGGAAGTGTTGATTAAAGCTGTCATACAAGCCATACCTGCATATGCGATGTCTGTATTCAAGCTGCCCAGACAGATAATAAAATGGATAATATCTGCAATATCCCAATTCTGGTGGGGAGATGATGACCAACATAAACATATGCACTGGTTTGTGTGGTGGAAGATGTGTGTGCCTATGAGACAAGGTGGGATGGGATTCAGAGATCTGCAGTGCTTCAACCTGGCCATGTTAGCAAAACAATGTTGGAGGCTGATTACAGAACCTGATTCCTTATGTGCGTCTGTATTAAGAGCGAAATATTATCCATCAGGTGATATTCTGAATTGCCAGCTGAAGAAAGGTAGTTCATACACTTGGCAAAGCATTTGGGCGGGGATCCAAACTTTCAAGCGTGGTCATATGTGGAGGGTTGGTGATGGAGCAAATATAAATATATGGGATGACTCATGGATTCCTAGCAGCCCTAACAGGAGGATTATGACAAGAAGAGGCAACATATTGTATACGCGAGTTTCTGAACTCATTGACACGGAAACTAATACCTGGAACGAGGAGATTATTCGTGACGTGTTCTGGTCGGTGGATGCTGAAAGGATACTTCATATCCCGTTAGCTGTCGGATTGATGGAGGACTTTGTGTCATGGAACCATACGAGGACTGGAGTATTCTCGGTAAGATCATGCTATCATGTAGAATGGGAGCATCAGCACGGTGAGAAACTGAGAAGAACGAGTAACTATGGTACTTCTTCTAATCTATCGGTTTGGAGGACGTTATGGCCACTTAAAGTCCCAGCTAAAATCAAAATTCATGGTTGGCGCTGTTTGCTAGGCGTGATACCATGTAATGGAGTCTTGGCCAACCGTCATATGCAGCCGAGTTCGTAGTGCTCTCTCCGCCAGTCTGATTGCGAAAGCATTGGGCATGCGCTGTTTGATTGCCCGAGAGTGAAGGAGATCTGGTGCGGACTTGGTATGGGAGAGCTCATATCGTATGTGTGTGAGCGGGAAGACAATGGAGGTGCAGTACTGGAGGTTCTGCTCCGGGACAAAGCAGCGACACTAGTCCCGGCGCGAGCACCTTTAGTCCCGGTTCGTATCATGAACCGGGACTAAAGGTCTCGGCATTTTTCATTTAATATGGAATAATTCATATCTTTAAATCCGTAAATCGAAATTTAACAAATAAAATATCTAAATCGATTAGAAAAATGAAAGGAATCCAAATATGACAACTATATCAACTTTTGGATCACAAAAACGCATTTAACTAGGCGAAATTGATTTCGAAAAATCGGCATGAACTCATTTAACTAGGCAAAATTAGATAGAAATCAAGAAAATTCCTAATACTTGGGGATTATTCATAAAATGTGGATTACTCTTTGTGAAATTAGATGGGTGCCATTTTGTACCATATCGTTTTTGGAGGGTTTTTTTTTTACTTTATTTGATTTTTTTTCAAAAAGCGGTCAAAATGGCCACCATGACTCTCATCGAAAGAGGCCAAATTTTCTAAAACTATCGATATTTCTGTGATATAACCACTAGTTGTGTATCTTAAAATGATTTTAAAAAAATTCAGATCAAACTATCAAACTATTGTAGTTCAAATTTGGATTACTTTCGCAAAATCAGCATAAACTCATTTAAGTAGGCGAAATTAGACAGAAATCAGGAAAATTCCTAACACTTGGGGATTATCCATCAAATGTGGACTACTCGTTGTGATAATATGAGAAATCCCTTCAGAACCATTGTTTCCTGTGCCATTTTGCAGCATATTTTTTATAGTTGGTTCACAAAAAAGTTATTTTTGCCACTTAGAAAAAGGAAAAATGTTATTTATAAAAATAATTTAAAAAATCCCTTCGGAACCATTGTTTCCTATACCAAGATACACCTATTTGTCGAATATGAGAACTTTATCACAAACTATGCCGTGGGAATGGTTATAACTTGGTCATTTGGTTTGAAACTTATAGATATTTATACATGATAGATCTTTTTGTGAATATTTTTTTTGAACAATTTGTCAAAAATCAAATTTATCATTTTTCATAACAACTAGTACACATAAAAGGATTGGGATATCTTTTTTTGAGGTTTCTTTCACTTTACTTGATCATTTGGCTCCATGTTAGAGGTTTTTTTTTCATAGCAAGTTTATCGATATTTCTGTGATGCAAAAGATGATATGGATGGTATATTTGAATTCCTCTTATTTTTCTAATTGATTTAGACATTTTATTTGTCAAATTTCGATTTACAGATTTAAAGATATAAATTATTTCATATTAAATATTATTACATAATCACTTTTATTTATTCAAAATATATTATTACATAATCATTGTTATTTATTCAAAAAATATTATTACATAATCATTATTATTTATTCAAATAATTTTTCAAAATTTAAACAATAAAAAGTATAACATCATGACTCAAGGGTTAATATGATAGATATGGTACTAATATCAGTAAGTTCTAACTTCTTATTTGGAACCTAATTTGGAAGGAACTCAAAAGTTAATCGTGCTTGGACTGGAGCAATTTGAAGATGGGTGACCGAATGGGAAGTTTGACCAAGGTAAGTACTTTGACTTGAGATTAAGTGTATAATTAGAAATTAAATGTGTGGCTAAGTGGAAAATTTCGGAATAGAATTAAAAGAACTCGAGACTATATAAAAAAAAATCTCTGAATACCTTTAGTCTGGGTTCGATCTTTAGTCCCGGTTCGTAACAAACCGGGACTAAGGGGAGGGGTCTTTAGTCCCGGTTCGCCAACCGGGACTAAAGCCCCTTACGAACCGTAGGCTGTTTTTTTACTAGTGCGAAGGCCCCTTTGATGCCTGACATTGATCGCAATGATATGATTGCGACAACAATTTGGTACATCTGGTGGCAACGTAGGAGAGCAACTCGAGGTGAATCTGTACAATCTCCGGCCAGAACTACACAGGCTATCCTTACCTTGGCTTTGAATTATTCTCGAGCTAGAAAGAAGAAGACTGGTATTCCCAGGCATGGGTGGAGGAAGCCGAGAGAGAATTTTATCAAACTGAACGTGGACGCATGATTTTGTGCGGATAGGGGAGCGGGGAGCACTGGAGCAATTATTCGAGATGAGAGGGGGCTTTTTCGTTGCTGCTAGCTGTTGCGGTATACCCTATGTGTCTGATCCTGGGACGGCCGAGGCCCAGGCGCTACACGATGGTCTTCTCTTGGCAGCTCAAATGGGTTGCAACCGTATTGAACTCAATTCTGACTGCACGGATGTTATTGATGTGATGACCAATGGTGGAAACTCGCTTGGCCCGGCTGCTGCTATCTTCGAGGAGTGCACTTTTCTTTGTCGTAATTTTAGTGAGATTGTTTTTATGCATTGTCCTAGGGAAGCCAATATGGCTGCACATGTTCTAGCTAGCCATGCAGAGGGATCATTGTCGACTGTTTGGCAAGACGACCCCCCTGACTTTCTTATTGGTGTATTAGCGAATGATGTAACTTTGTTGCCGAATGAATAAAATCCGCCGTGGTGGCTTTCCCCTAAAAAAAAACTAAATTAGTCAAATAACCTGGTGAGTCGTTGCTAAAATAATATCTTCACAGTTTCTTTAAGAAAAATCGGTTGAAGTAAGAAAATCCATGGACACCGGCGAGGGCGACAAAGAGCACTCAGCACTCCCAAGCAAGGAAAAAAATAGCGCGCCATAACAAAATAGCGTCGGTCTTAAAATACGATATTAGCGTGCTATATCGCGCTATAGCGTGCTATTAGCGAGACATTGTACACTAATTGATTTAGCGAGACAGTTCTGAAAACGCTATAGCGTGGTATTAGCGGCGCTATAGCGCGCTATTTTTTTCCATGCTCCCAAGTCCCAACTCCCAACCAATCCCCCTCCCCGAGTCCCCGGGGCCCAGACCCAGACCCAGAGCAATAATGCTACACCTACGAAGAACTCCTACGTAAAACTCTTACGTACTGACGTGTCTTCTGACGTGGCCATCCCGCGAGAATCGAACGAAGTGCTCAGGAAAAAAAAAGGAGTTTTCCCTGTGATTACGTCTCCCTCTCGAAAAAAACTCCCAATCCCCATCCTTTTGTTCTCTCCCAGGCGACGGGCGGACGGCGGCCGTACAGATCGGCGCCGAGCGGCGACCCGTCTTGGCGGGGCGGCAGCGAGACGGCACGGCAGGCTCCGTCGTGGGGGTGTCGTGGGGGCGTCGTGACCTTCTCCTCCTCGGCAGCGGCACGCTGATCTCTCCCTTGCAAGAAGTTGTGCGGTCAGATCGAGATGCCCACTGCTGTTGGGAGCTGCTAGAAGAGATGAACACGCCCTAGACCGTGTACAAGATCACGGCTGACTCGCCAAGGTCCGTGGCCGGCGAGGTTGCAGCGGCGCCCACGGCGGCCTACCTGGTATCCGAGAATGCCCAAGTAACTCAACTTCACGTATGACAGCCAGGGCCCCAGCTACTACATGAACTGAGTTCAGTTGGGCGACAAGCAGGGGAATGTTCAGATACCTCACAAGTGATGCATCGCTACTGATGTTCAGAATAGCCTTCTAAAGTCCAAGTTATGCAGAAGCTTTGCATCAACACCATATCTCTGTATTAATTTTAGAAGTATCTCGTAGAAATACATGATCATGAATAATATGAAGATTAAGTATGCAATGTGCTAGATGTATTAACTTTCAGTCATGTAGCTGTCCTTCAATTATGTAAAGATTGTAAGCTTTCCCTTATGACTTGTTGTGATCATGAATAAAATGAATCCTTGTGATTGAAAATTTCGTATGTTGTGAGATTGATTCCTGCAGTTGGATGATGTATCCACGGTGTAATACAGAACTTATAGCATTATTCGGATGGTTACTGTACCATGGTGAAATTTCAATGCTGCCATAAAAAAGAATGGCAAATGAGACCACAAAAGGCCAAAGATTTCCTTGCTCCTATCTTCCGGAAGAACAACATCATCTTCCGTGTCTCTCTTGGACTTCTCCAAACGATCATATCTCAAAGCGCTTTTTTGCTTAAATGAAGAAACGTCACCCTTTTCACCCAAATTGTTTAAGGATTTTGCCTTTAAAAGCAAAGCCTTAGCCTCATCAGCAGTGTCTCCACTAGATAAATCACATTTAGGGTTCTGATCTCTGCTAGAACGATGCCGATCCTCCTTTTTAATTTTCTTAGAAGCTTTGTATTCACCATGATCCATCTCTCTCTGATGTACTCATAGCTTTAGTACAATGTCGCAACTAGTGATGAATCAATCTAAACAAATATAAATATATATAGTCTCCTCTCTGATGAAGTGCTCTGGTGCCTACCACTTAATACAACAAACTGGCAAGTGCAACAAATGGCTGCATGGCCTAACTATGATTCATCCTATTATTCAACATTCCAGCTCCATCAAATTGCTTCAATATACATGTCACTTGGATCTTCAACACTAGTATTTTGATTGTCCATCCCTACAAATCATCACATTAGGTATCTGTGAAATTAAGCAAGTAGTAATAAAAGAACTTGAAGTATGCTGACGTACAAAGAACTTGAATCTACTAGGTTTAACTTCCAATTCAGAACAAAGAACTTGAAGTATCGGACAAGAATAGGAATCAGCCAGGATGCAGCGTCCTTCTTCGCAGCGTGATACAACGTGACCTTCCACTACGCCGTCCTCGATCAGGACTGAGGAAGCAGAGCTCCTAATTCAGATCTGTATGCTAATGTATAAAGAACTTGTAGGAAGTATCACACAAGAATAGGAGGCTGGAGATCGTACAGCTCGACCGGAACGTCCTTCTTGGCGGCGCCGCGGCAACTTCTCGGCGGTCAGATGCAACGTGACCTTCCACTACACCGTCATGGAGATCGATCAGAAACAGAGGAAGTAGAGCGGCGGATCCGCAGGAAACAAAGCCGCTGATCCTTTCTGTTTTTTCTTCCGTAATCACAGGGGCAACTCCTTTTTTTCCTGAGCACTTCGTTCGATTCTCGCGGGAGCTAATCGTGGCCACGTCAGAAGACACGTCAGTACGTAAGAGTTTTACGTAGGAGTTCTTCGTAGGTGTAGCATTATTGGACCCAGAGTACGTGAAGGTAGCGAAACCTAGAGCTTCATGGAGGAAAACCAAGCTGTGGATGGAAAGTCCAGCCCCAAACTCCAGCCAGCAGCGTCCCCTCCTCCTCTTCTCGCTCCGATTTGTTGTCTCTCTCGGTCACGTTCACGCCCACGCGCCCACGCACGCACGCGAGAGGCCATCGGCACCGCACCGGATAGATGGAGAGGCGTCCCCTCGCCCCCCATCAATCTCCCTCCCGTCCCCGTGGCCTGAGCCCTCCTCACAACCCTCGGTACCGGTTCTCCTCCCCATCGCCCCCCTCCGCCCGGATCTACTTTTCCCCCCACCCAACCCGCCGCCGCCCTCCTGGATTCCCCGCCTTCCGCCGCCGGCCCTTGCTGGGTTCTCGGCCTCGCCTGCGCCATGGATGACGCCGGGGACGTGCGCCTGCCCAGGAAGAGGTCCAAGAGCAAGAGGCCCCCGTCGGCGGAGGCCGATGGCGGCAGGGGCAGGGACCGGTTCCAGGCGCTCTGGATGGACTACCACGATCTGCTCCAGGTCAGCCAACCAACTGCTCCCGTCTCCTCTCTTCTGTTGTTGCTGTTTGGCCGATGACGGCGAACCTCTTCGTACTATAGACTTATCGCATACAGTACATTGTATTACCATGGCCTTACGGGCGTCGCGCCCTGCCGTGTCACGCCGTTGTTTGATCTTCGGTAGTGTCCTTTTGTCTGTGCTTGGTTGATGTCCTATAAACAGTCCAGTTAGAGGTTTGGTAAATTCGGGATTGAGGCTTTTACTGTGGTGCTGCTCATGTTGGTAACAATGGGGTGCCAGTAATGGACTAATGCCATGTATTCTGCATATACTTGATTCGACTCGAGCTAATTCTCATGTTGGTAACAGCAGGGTGCTAGTAATTAGTTCTAGTACTATGGACCAATGCCATGTATGCTGCTTATACTTGATTGGACTCAGAGCTAATTCTCATGTTGGTAACAATAGGGTGCCAGTAATTAGTTCTAGTTCTACTACTATGGAATATGGACCAATGCCATGTATGCTGCGTGTACTTGATGGGCTCGAGCTGGTACTGAAATCATGACTGACGCAGGAAACTGAAGCAAAGAAGAGGAGGCTAGAGAGCATGAACCGGCGGAAGCTTGGACTGCTCGCTGAAGTCAAGTACGACAGTTCCTTCCATGATTAGTTCCTGTCACTCATCTGGTCCATTGCTGCTTAGCGTTGGCTCTTTTATATCCCCTTTAGCGCTAATACTGGAGCTGCGTTTTATGCCAGATTCTTGCGGAAGAAGTACAGTTTGTTTGTGAAGGATGATTCACAGCGAACACATTACAGTCTAAAGAAGAAAAATGCTCCGCAAATTCCATCTACTCTGGGAATGAATGAAGGGCCGTCTACGAGCAAGGACACGGATTTGGACTTTAATCAAGATTCTGCAATGGTACGTATTCAGATGCCACGAAGTCGACTGTAGCTGTAGTCTGAATTTCTGATGACTCTATATTTTTTCTGACAATTTAGCGACTCTTTGCCTGCAGAATGATGTTTTCTGACAGTTTGGGTTCCTCTTTACCTGCAGAATGAGGGGAGAGCTGGTTGCCAGGGGTACCAGGGCCGTTCAGAACCTGGGAAGCATGATCCGGCTGGGGTAGATGAAGACAGACTGAACTCCAATGTCAACTTATCAGTTTATAGGGATACAGAGAACTCCCCAGCCAGTGATGATAAGAGGGCAACCGCATGGCAAGACCGAGTAGCCTTAAAGGTCTAGTCGTGCCGTAGACGTGGCTATGTAATGGCATCCTTTCGGGTGATTGGAATGCACCCCGCTTAGTTTGTCAAATATTCTGGAGTGCTTTGTAAAGGAATAGTTGATAAGGATATGCATAGCCCAAGATAGTTTGACACACTTACAGATGAGTTCGGTCCTATTACAATGCTATGAAACGTTCACCCTAGATTTTGAGTTACCAGTCATTGCATGTGCTTTTCTTTTGAGGTGTGTTATGAATGATTTAGAAACAGTGCTTTTGTTCACCAGTTCAAATTATGTGTCTAGTTTGTGTATCATACTGTCCTTCTATACAGTAACCTTTCCAAGTGATAGAGATGATATTATAGACATTGTCATATACTCCCTCCGTTCCATAATATAAGATATTTTAGCTCTTACATATGTTGTCTAAATGCATGCTACAATGAGTGAACATGCACATTAAAACATGTCCACACACACACATATATATATATATATATATATATATATATATATATGTGTGTGTGTGTGTGTGAACATGCACACATGCTAAAACGTCATATATTGTGGAACGAAGGGAGTATCTGTTATTATTCAGGAGTGTTAAAACTGTCAAGTGCATTGTTCATTGTAGGCATCTTAATGAGCAGACTATTTGCACGGGAAGGCCTTGGACCATCTTTTATCTCAATAGGCGTAGCAAACTGCTGATTATCAGATAAACATGTTGTATCATGGAAAACGAACAAAAAAAAGTTCGCAGTTTGTCCTGAAACGAATGATAAAAGTTCTTGCATTGCCGTCACACGATTCAAATGTACAAAAATCATGCGTTGCAACTTCCCCTAACAACCATACATCTGCATACATAACACATGTTATTTCTTACATGAACACATGTCATCTCTTTGTATTGAGCTTTGCTCGGTGCTCCTACCCATACTGTGACGTTCCAGCATTCTACCATTGCTGCATTGCAAATCACAGACCTCGCAAAAGTTCAGTGCCCGTTGCTCCTCCATGTTCTCTCAAGGCAGTTCATTCTTGCTGTTCGAGCCATCCGAAGGTAGTTCATTCTTGCTGTTCGAGCCATCCGAATGTAGTTCATTCTTGCTGTTCGAGCCATCCGAATGTAGTTCATTCTTTCTTGCTATTCGAGTCGTCCGCAGGTAGTTCATCCAGAGTCTCTAGACAACCCGTTTTAGCGTTATCGTCTTTGCCAAGTATCACCTGGGTCTTCCGTTGATGCTTTCTGCTTAAGCAGTGATTCTCAAATTGAACACTAGAGTTACATTTGGCCTGGCACATGGCGCAATCCCATCCCGAGGATGGTACTTGGTCCTTGGCAAGTTCTGGTGGATTGTTTTTATCTTGGTTGATATTTTCGTGAAGGGCCCGATCATTCATGAGATGGAGTCTCTCCTCTCCAATGTCGCTCTCCAAGTCTAATTTGCAATTCGTTATCTCCGCAGGTTGCGGCACACTGTCTGGATTCAAGTTTGCTTTCTGTGATTCAGAATTCATTGCCTTGTTCTTGCTTTCTTCGAGCAGGGCTCGCATCTCCTTTAAGTGCCTTTTACCCTTCAGGTGGATCTCCAGATCTGATTCACGGCCACACATAACTTGGCAAATGCTGCAACCTACTAAAAGTGGCTTCTCTGCATTCCCTGGCACATTACCCTTGTGCGATTTGGCTTCCTGTGCCCCAATGTTCTTCACCATATCACTGTTACTGCCTTCTTTGTATGGGACTTCGATGTGGAGACTGCTTACTTTTGCACTATCGCCTTCACCGAGTGTCACATTTATCTTCCGCTGATGCTTTCTGCTTGTGCAGTGATGCTCAAATTGTGCTTCAGAGTAAATTTTGGCCTTGCACATAACGCAATCCCATTCTGACGATGGTATTAGGTCACTGGCGATTTCTGGTGGGTTGTTTTCATCTTGGTTAATTTTTTCGCGAAGGCCCTGATCATTCATGAGTTGCAGTCTCCCATCTCTGAGGTGGCTCTCCAAGTCTAATCCGCAATTCGCTTTCTCTGCAGGTTGTGGCACACTATCCAGGTTCAAGTTTGCTTTCTGCGACCCAGATTCTACTGCCTTGTTCTCGCTTTCTTCGAGTAGGGCTCGGATCTTCTTTATGTGCCTTTTACCATTCAGGTGGATCTCCAGATCTGATTCACGGCCACAAATAACTTGGCAAATGCTGCAACCTACTAAAGGTGGCTTCGCTGCATGCTGGGACACGCTTCTCTCGTGCAAATTTGCTTCATGTGGTTCTATATTCTTCGCCATATCACTCTTGCTCCCTTCTTTGCATGAGGCTGCGATGTTCTGCTGGTGTGCTGTGCCATCAGAATGTAGTTCATTTTTGCTGTTCAAGCCATCGAAAAGTAGTTCGTCTGCAGTTTCCAAACTGGCCGTTTTCGCGATCTCGCCTTCAGCGCGCATCACCTTCATCTTCAGTTGATGCTTTCTGCTTGTGCAGTGATTCTTAAAATGAGCTTCAGAAATACATTTAGCCTGGCACATAGCACAATCCCATCTGGAGGATGGTGTTTGGTCCTTGGCAAGTTTTGATGGATTGTTTTCCTCTTGGTTGATGTTTCTGCAAAGGGCCAAAACATTCGGTTGGTGTCTCTTGGCTCTGAGGTGGCTCTCCATGTTTAATTCGCCATGCTGGGACACGTTTCTCTCATGCAAATTTGCTTCATGTGGTTCCATGTTCTTCACCATATCACTCTTGCTCCCTTCTTTGCATGAGGCTGCGATGTTCTGCTGGTGTGCTGTGCCATCAGAATGTAGTTCATTTTTGCTGTTCAAGCCATCGGAAAGTAGTTCGTCCGCAGTTTCCAAACTGGCCGTTTTCGCGATATCGCCTTCAGCGCGCATCACCTTCATCTTCAGTTGATGCTTTCTGCTTGTGCAGTGATTCTTAAAATGAGCTTCAGAAATACATTTAGCCTGGCACATAGCACAATCCCATCCGGAGGATGGTATTTGGTCCTTGGCAAGTTTTGATGGATTGTTTTCCTCTTGGTTGATGTTTCTGCAAAGGGCCAAAACAGTCGGTTGGTGTGTCTCGGCTCTGAGGTGGCTCTCCATGTCTAATTCACAATCTGTTTTATCCACATGTTGCAGCACACTTTCCAGGTTCAAGTTTGCTTTCTGCGACTCAATATTCATTTGTTTGTTCTTTCTTCTTTTGAGTAGGGCTTGAATCTTCTTTAAGTTTCGTTTACCCTTCACATGAATCTCAACATCTGATTCGAGACTACAGATAACTCGGCAATTGCTGCAACCCCATACTGAAGGTGGATTCTCTGCATGCTGCGGTACATTGTGCTCGTCCAATTTTTCTTCTTGCAGCGCAATGTTCGTCACCGTATCATGGTTGCTTCCTCCTTTGCATGAGGCTGCGATGTTCTGTAGGTGTCTCGTGCCATTCAGGTGCTCCTCCAAGTCCGATTGGCATGTACCGTTATCCTGGCAGGTGCTGCAATTCCATTTAATCGAGGACGTTTTTATCTGATCTGTACCCAGAGAAGGTTCTGCTACTGTTTTCACCTTCTGATCACCAATGGCCTTAATTCTAGATTCCAATATTGCTATATTTGAACGGTGCTTCTTCCCAGCACAATGCTTCCTTATGACCTTTTTGATGCTTACTTGCTCCTGGCACACGTCGCAACTCCATTTCATGGGTCGCTTCGGCTTCTTAACTGGTATGGTTATTCCTGTCAGTTCCCACTTCACTGCCTGGGATGATTTATTTGAAAGAACAGTCTGTTTCATTCATATGCAGTTTGATATACCATTAGTATTTGGAAATCTCTGATTTATATGCAGTTTGAACAGACCATTAGCAAGTAGACTCATCATAAGAATTAGAGTAAGCTTGCTAGCACTAACTACCAAGTTCTATATATTTCCCTTTTTTAAAGTAAAAGGAACTAAGTGCGTGACCTTGTAAGTTCTATTAGAATTTGATCAGACCATTTCTAACTAATAAGTGATGATGAAAATAAGGCAGGTATACAAGCTACTACTGTTTAATAATAATAGTAATTAATGTAAATCTTAAAAGGGTTCAGATATTGTGAATTATGATTACAGGGTAAAAAGTGGAATTCACTCTATAAACAATAATATAATATGTTTTCGTATCACAATGTGCCATTACATAGCAAAAATGGACCGATGAAAGCAGTTAGCAGTTGTTCACCTCAGTCTGAAGAAGTAGAAACAAATGTAGTCATGCAGAGGCAAAATAGATAACATGTGAAAGCAGAGCATATGGACAAGCTGCAAACCTCATCAGAATCTCCCAATTCCGGCACATCAAATGTTGTCTTCTCTTGACCCACATTACACTTGCAGTTACTGGGGTTCGAGCATTCGTCAGCGCAATCTTCCACAACGGGCTTCCAAAATCTGGATTCTGCACTCTGCCTTCCATCGTTCTTTGGCAGCTTTCCATCATGTCCCTCCCCTAAGTCGCCGTGGTGTTTTGGTTCCCAATTGAAGACAGGTTCTTTGCACTGGGGCATGCTGTCCCAGGGCATCGGCATGGTCCGGATGCTGGATGCAGCGTGCAGGGCCATGGCACACTCTATCTTGGTCAGCTCAGCAACGATGATTTCCTGGCGAAGGCGGACCTTCTGGAGCTGCCACAACAGTGCGTCCCTCATCACCAGCATCGCGTCTCCTGCACCAGCATTGTGCAATTGAACAGATAAGGACCAGAATTCTACATGCTTGTTCTTGTTTTCCTGAACAGTTCATTCTAGGTCTGATTAAAGCAACCACAGTCGGACTAAGTAGGATGGACCTAAGCCAGTCAATCAAAGATGAACATGTTTTTAGTTTTTGACGAGAGGACGAACAGGTTGGGCAGAATCTTTAATCTTCTGTCACCAAGCAAATCAAACAGCACCTAGTCTCCTACCACTTCTATACATTTTTTTTAGCGATCCTACCAGTTCTATAAGGCGCGGATTAGGTAGAACAGTACCAGTACCATCGTTTGTCATGGACTCTTCCGTAATTTGGAGGAAAGAACCTTAACCTCAACAATACTAACAGAAAAAAGAGCGCAGAACCTGCCTCCAAATCCAAAACCTCGAGCCCTATTGAAACAACAGGTACAGATTCTAGGGGTTTTCGCATACAATCGCAGCCAGAGAAGGGAGACGGGGAGGAAATCCATCTGTGTTCAGTTCGTTCCGCAGAGGCGCAGGGTGTCTTGAGCGGCACATACCGTGGGGCGGAGGGTCGGGGCAGCGGTGGCTGCCGGCTGCGCCGTCGGTGGCTGGGCCGCGGCGGGAGAACTCCATTGGTCGGGTCCCCGCCTCCCCTGGGAGCAGAGCAGCGATAGGAGCTGGGGGCGGCGATGGTGGTTGTTTGGCGAGGAGAGCACGGGGGGCAAAAAGGTCCGGTATGGGGAAGGAAACTTTGAGCGGTTGATGTGGGGCCCACTCTCGATCTCGATCATGGGGCGGGTTGCGCTGCGACCACTCTCAACGGCCGTCGTATTTTACTAGAGGCTGGGGCGCCCTTTGGGCGCCTCCTTGCCGGTGCTGTGCGGCCCAATCTCGTCCCTATCTAATATTTGCTGATGCCAGGTGCAGCTGCAAGCCTGCAGCTGTAGACATATGCGCCTATAGCTTTAGGTTCAATGATATGTGGCACTCATAGGCCAGCCATCTGATCCGTGCAATGCAGTTTTTAAAAGCTGGTAAATGAATGGTAATCAACACAAGTTCCTTTTACAAAACCTTGCAAATGGAGTAATCTATGCAAAATTCACATCATACGGTAGCTAGTGTGTGTATTTAGTGTTTTGCTTTAGCACATGGAAAAAGCTGTTGATCAGCATGTTAATCAAGTTCTGCTTGCATCTGCTTCCAAATAGAACTCCCAATATCTGTAGTCAGCCAAAGATTCTTACATTCACTTGCATTCAGTTTTGTATACAATGAAATACCAAACGGCGACTTGGTGGTTTACATAGACCAAGATTCTTACATGAAAGAAATTCCTACAGAAAGGTGGACCAAACCTGATCTAAGCTACCACACATGATTTACAAGTTTACATAGACAAAAGATGCTCACGTGAAGGTAATTCAGGAGCAGCCTGAACACTGAATTAAGCTGGGCTTGCAAATTATCACCGTGGTACTAAAATGATACTGACATATACTTCAGGGCACTATATCTTTCAGTTGTCATCGACCGATGTTCCAAAATTATTTAGGTATCCATAAGCTTTCGCTTTCCCTGCATCAATGATTTATAAACATATCATCGTCCTTCTCTCTATGCTTTATCAGACCAGCATAGTATCATAGTCGAGCAGCCATTTCATTGTGTAGGATACCTACAACAGAAATCAGAGGGATCTTCTACCAAAAAATGAAATCTGTACATCTAAGTAGAGATAGATGCATGTTATTCAACAATAAAAAAAAAGATGCATTTGTCAGTTGAGTATCTGAACTCTTCTCTATCAAATACTTAACAAAGAAAATCACAAATGGTAGTAACAGTTTTAGTACATCTTGATCTGGATACAAAAAAAACTTTTGGAGATTAAAAGAGGAGGGTTACCTGATCAAAGGCAATACTCATTACGTATAGAAAGAGCATACTGCTGCTCCGGATAAATCATATGGGGAGCAAAGAACAAGATTCCCAGTGTAATCCATACAAGAAATTTGCACTCGGATAAGGAAAATGAAAATTTCTTTCATTTTTGCAGAATCAAGAGATAAGCATAGCCATATAAATTCATTTGTAATCCATTCCCAGTTGAGGCTGTGGATCCTAAAATGCTAACTCGTCTTTAGTTAGGACTATTTACTCAATTTTACCATCAATAAATCTATCCCACACACTTCTGTTTAGTATTCCTTTATAGTTGATTGATCCAATTCGGTCTCGATTTAGAAAGTTTATAAATTCCCATCAACTGAAGTTTGTGCAAATAGACTACATAGATAGTTCGATTTCACTGCCCCAAAGAGATAAGCCCAATCAAATGCATTCATTTAGTGTCGATAGATCAAATTCAGATTCAATTTGAAAGTAGATAAATTTCATTCAATCAAAATTTTCAAATAATCAGGATTGCCTGGACAATAGAACTTGCACCCAGACAACAAGCGCAATCAACTGTGGAATTTATCCTAGAACAGAAAATGTTGAACCATGGCTATTACAAATTGCAGGCTGGAAATACCTAGATGTATGTTGTCCTATGCTAATCTACATAAATAAAGTGATGAAGCGTAGCTCCTTGATTTCAACCAAAGTTGCATGTATGTAATAATGGACTCATCGTCCATCCCTGGGTTTTTACTAGTTCTATATCAGAGAATGTCTGATTTAAGACTTGCCAAGTTGTAGGCAAACAAGGAAGAATCCATGACCTCATTTTCACTTGGTACCAGAATATGTATACCTTGTCCGAAAAGACGGAGTTCCAAATGGATGGACTTCACTGACATGTAGTGTTTCTTCACCATGATATAGTTGCCCTTCCGTGCAGATTAACACGGAGCTGCAGAATGGAAAATAAATGTATGTGATGTGTGATGAGCTACATAAAGGAAAAAACAAATGGCTAGATTTTTCTACACTCTGTATTTGTCACAGGGTGCAGTGTAAAGTTTTATGAGGAGCTGCATTGGTAAAACCAAAAGCTCAAACAGGTTGAAACATCAAACAAACAAATATTTACCTTTTATGAAAGCTGGATATAAAATCAAAGCCAAATTATTTCAAGTTGACCAAACTCTGTATGACTATCTCATGATGCCCGATATGCCTCTTTCAAGGCATCCAAAGAGATCTAAACATAATACACGTGAGTTTATCTGAAGAAAATATCACTGCTTATTGTACTTACATATTTACTTATTTAGCGTTACATTTTCCGTTAAACATATTCAGCGTTCTTCTATTTTTGTAAGCAATGCATCATTGGTCTCAAAGTTGCACCTCTCCTTCCACCAAACAACAATCTGAACAGGTAACATCAAGAACATTACACGCCAACATAAATCATGAATCTCACATGAAATCAAGGAAGAGACGGGAGGGGGCTAGTGTACCTAGCGACAGGTTGGAGATGGTGAGGTTGCTAGCAAGGTCGCCAACTCTGGACAAGGACACCGCACTGCCAGGAGAGCCGCCGCCGCAATCGAAGCACGCCACAAGGCCCTGCCATCTCCTCATTGTGCACCGCTGGCAGAAGACATCTTGAGGCCGTCATCTTCATTTAAGCTATACATCTTGCTCCATTACTTGCTCCTCGATCTTTAGCTTAAATGTACCAAAATCCTGAAAGATTGGAATGAGCCTTAGTGCCGTTCAACTCACTCAAAATGTTGCTCAACAAATATTCACCAACTTTTTCTCCCAAAAAATTATAAACCTTGTTCTAATAGAAGTTCATAAGCAACCATAGATAACTTTAATAGGAATAGATGGCACAAAAGAGATCATGAACTACTCCAAAAATAACTTTTAAATACCCAAAATTATAAGCCTTGTTCCAACAAAAGTTGATGAGCTGCCATCAATGGATGTCACATACAATTTAAATAGGAATATAGAGCACATAAGAGAACATGAACTTTGCTTGCATCTATCTTTTGTCACAGCAGGAACTCCCAACAAGGATTATAGCCTCGAAAATTTCAGGGGCAATTGGGCGTATGATACTACGAACCTTGGATGCAACACTGACATCTGTTGGGCCTTAAAACCATGAGCTTCTCGAGCAGAGCCTTCCTCAAGACCTGCACTGAAATGATCCAATGTTTACACACTATCTGAGCATTCAAATAAAATAAAATAAAATAAACAACAACCACAACACGGATATTCTCCAACAGATTAGAATGCTATTTATCACCTGATGACCCATTCATGTCCATTTTTTTAAGGAGAGCATGCCTTTCATCAATCATTTGCTGACATAACTCTATTGCTCTAGCTATACGTTCACATCTCTTTACCTCCCAATGAGTTATGAATAAATCAGTAAAATATGTGTAACAAAAGAATTGGTACTAACATCTTACTGTATCCAGTTTTTCACCTATTGACATCTTCAGAATCCATGTTGTTTCAAAGCTGAACAGCAGCAACAAGATAACCCATCACTGAAATATCCAAGGGAGTTGTTTCACGTCTCAATCTTTGTCCTTGGTATATCCTGCACATGCCAGAAAACAAAATAGGCTTACTCTACATTCTAAAAAAAAATCTTAGGCACTCTGAAAAAGAAATACATGCAAGTGTACATGACCAAAGTAAAGAAGTACATACTCCGGTGCAATAGCGACACCGCCATCGCAACGAGCAAGAGATGTGTTCGAAACCGAATGACTGCAGCCTGACGGAGCCGTGCTGGGCACCGTATCCACATCCTCCTCGAACCCTAGCTAGGCCTTTCCTGCAGCTCCTATCATCAGAATAAATCTAAGACAAACCAACAATTTAAAAGAGCCACCGATCTGTGTGACATGGGAAAAAGCAAAGGTGGGAGGGCGAGCTGTACCTGGACGGGATACAAGATCCATGGGCATGGCCAGAAAGAGTGGAGGCCGGAGACAAGAACTCCATATCGAGGACTCCTCCGTAAAGGAACGGCGGCTTGTGTTGCATCTGCCTCCTCTCCGCCGGCTCCTCTAGCTGTCCGCCATTAGTGGCGGTGATGGAGAAGCGGGAGAGGTCGCGCTGCCGCCGGTGAGCTCAACCTTTTGGCGGAGCGAGTAGTACGGAGGGGATGAGGGGGCGGGAAGCGCGTGGGGAGGGGAGCAAGACGAGAGGCGGCGGCGGCTCGAGGGAATGGGGTAGGGTTTACACCTCGGGCTGCTTTCTCCTCGCGACTTTTTTCTTTCTTTTGCGAAACGAGACAAAGAATCCTTGTCCACGCGCGCCTGCCCGCCCAGCGTACTCCACGTGGATAGGCTGGATGGGTCACCCAGGGGTGCGCGGTTGCTTGTTCTCAATAGTTTGGGCTTACTGTGCTTAGCTCGTGAGATATACAATTTTGCTTCTTGAAAGATCAACTCACCAAGGAATCACCAAGAAATTGGCAAGCCCCGGAAGTTGACTTCCTATAATCATGATCACCGGCCCAATCCGAGTCCGTGTACCTACGAAGAGAGAAAATCTTGTCCTTGGGGTATCATAAACCAAACTTTGGGGTATGAATCAAATATCGTAAGATTTTTTTGACCGCCATCATGTGGCTTTCTTTAGGAGCGGCTTGATATCTTGCACACACCCCTACACTCAACACAATATCAGGTCTAGATGCACAAAGATAGAGCAAAGAACCAATCATGAAACGGTATACATTTTGATCGACATCTATACCCTTTGGATTAAGTTGTAGATGAACCTTGATGTCCATTGGGGTGCGCTTCTCCTTAACACCAACCATATCAAATCTTTTGAGCATGTCTTGGATATATTTGGTTTGAGAGATGAAAGTCCCTCCCTTCAATTGTTTGATCTCAAAACTAACGAAGAATTTCAACTCTCCCATCATGGACATCTCAAACCTATCGGTCATAAGCTTTGAAAATTTATCATTGAAAGCTTTGTTAGTTGAGCCAAAGATAATATCGTTGTGGGGACCCCGGACTAGCTGTCCAAAATTCCCTTGTGCCTACAACAGCGATCTCATGATCAGTGTGTCGCTGAGCACAATCAAAATGGTATCAAAAGAATATCCATAAATACTGAACAAAAATACTTACTTGATTGAAAATGAGCTTACCTATTGATATCTAGATGTCATGCTTTAAAAATATTTGTTGTATCGACGTACGGACGAGAGCCATGGAAAGCCTAGCCGCCGCCGAAGCCTAGCCGCCGCCACTTCTCCTCCTCCACCGTAGATCGGTTCCCCCTCCTCTGGTCGGCCTTGCCGACGTCGGGAGGGGTGGGGAATCCGATCTATGAGTGGAGTTTTTTAATAAAAGTAGTGTTTCAATCTAGGGCTTTGGTTGTCGTCGTCTTCATCAATGGAGATGACATCTTCTACAATAAGCAATTTTCCGGCCTTCGTTCGACGACGAGATCTCCTTCCCGACGTCAATGGTGGTTTTGTATGATTAAGTTTGTCTAGGTATGGTTCTTCAGATCTTACTTCGCCAGATCAATCTTGGATTGTTTGTGGGGACCCCGGACTAGCTGTCTGAAATACCCGATTATGCTTAACATAACGATCCCGTGATCAGTCTGTCGTTGCACATAATCCGAACTAAATACCAAAGTTTACATCCATCACAGCACCGAATTAAAGCCTTACACATACGGTCATTTAGACCAAGTCTTACATAGGCGCCTTCATGGGCCAAACCAGATTATTCAGCGGAAGCTACGACATAGTAGACAACACATCCTAACATCAACCCGACAGGCAGCTGACTTATGGAGATCCCTAGTTCGCATAGTAGTCGCCATACTCCTCTTCGGCATAGTGCTCCTCGAGATCTGGCTAAGACAATAGCCAGGGACGAAACCAATATGAGTACAATTTGAATTGTACTCGCAAACTACCCCAACTTGAACATGCACTAGTTTTACTTTTATTTCATAAGACTTTTATTTATTGAAAACACCTCTTTATCTTTATTAAAAAGGGTAAGAAGAATTTTATAACCTTCCTCCAACAAATCACCATTTTATTTATTTCTCCAAAACCCCTCCTTTTTCCGACCATAGCTCTTCATGGTCAGTTTGCCTCCAACAACCGCATACCGATCCTTTGGTATAGTTGTATAAAACATTCTCCACTTCATTTTCTTTTTAAAACTCAAAATTTTACAAAACTTGCACATAGGTCAAAGTAGGGCCTTCCAACTGTCCATGACCGAGGACTCGGCTATTCGAATAGTTTTACACTCTGCAGAGGTAGCACGCTTTTCCCACATTCATCCGGTAACTCATCGTGTCAGCCACATCCCGCCATACAAGGTGTATGCGAAGTTGAGTCACCGACCATAGCCTCTCCTTTGCTCATGCTAGTACAGGACCCTGCCCGTATGACACTTTCCATCGACACTCAGTCCAGCCCTTCGGAACCTAAGTGTGAGGACTCATAGTTTTGCCTGGCGACCCAAAGGCGGCGTCTTCTATCCTCTTTCTCATTTTAGAGGACCCAGGTCAGGGGTAGGTCACCGAACCATCCCCTTATGAAACGAAGTCATCTCCGTTGTTGAGGTATCCCATACTAAAATGAGCAAACTACATGACTACGCCATTGCCCATATGTGGGTAAATGTGGTCACACAGGGTATGGTTGATCGACGTAAGTACTAAGACACAATGTGCTTTTTGTCAAAACCACCATTCTCCACTTCTTCACTTCAACACCATCATCTCGGCATACCATAATACATCCGAGGGTTTTCAAAGGAGTTTTGAATAAACAATATTTTTCCCATCCTATAGTTTTATATATACTACCTTATACTTCTACATAGGGTGGCAAAATAGTTTCTCATATGCTTTTGAAAAGGTTTTCTAAATCATTGCTACTTATGAACAAACATGTTAACCAAGTAGATGTATATATTTAGGTGCATGATCAGAGAGTAACTTGCCTTGCTCAGCAAAGTTCCCGGGGTCTTGCTCCTGTTGTTCAAAGTATTCCCCCTCCTCGCAAGTCCCGGCAACGATCTCGTCTAAACGTCAAACAAGCAATACAAACAATCACTACACTACTCAATCAACATCACAACATTACAAATCTTAAACCCTATAAATAGCTACTGCAACACACAAGACAAACAATTTGGGTTCAATTTAATTGAATTAACCATTATTTAATCATGACTTAAATATGGCAGAAACTAGTTATATACGTTTAGATGTATAACTCCAGCTCTGTTGACCACAAAAATACAAACTAAAATTCTACAGATAGCTACTGATGTTTAGAAGACAACACAATTGGATTGGATTCAATTTGAGTTACCAAATTTCCTACACAATTGTTTTATTCCAGAAGCTTGTTAATCAAGTTTTTGCTACTGCCTAAGCTCTGTTGATCATAAAATTGAATCATTTTAGGGGTAACTAGCACTGATTAAATGTGATCTAACCAAATTGGTCCTAACTCATTTGGGTTAAGCATTAATAATCTATAATTGTTACAGTGCAGAACGGTTTGCTAACTTTAATCTAATGCTAAACAAATACTATTGCTTAATTAATTCTACCAAAATTAGGAAAGCTAAGTGATCATAGTACTAAGCTAACAAAATTGGATTGGAATTATTTGGGTTAATAGAGTAACAGAAACAAACAAGTTTGTGTTTTAAACCTTCTGTGGCACTTTAAATACTACACATTTGTTATTAATCTAAACAAGATGAAACCAATTTGGTTGGATAAACAATTTCATAAGCTATCCAGAGAATTTTGATTCGATTTATTTGGACTTATAAATCTTGAGATATTGATTTTTGAAGTTGGTTCCAGTACTGATTTTTCCAGATATTTAAATTAGGAAAACTCTCTGTTCTGGATAATGTTGAAATCCCTGACGGGTGGGGTCCACTCGTCAGTGACTCAAACAGAAACATCTCCCGCGCTGGATATGTTTAAAATGCTGATAGTGGGGTCCGCCTGTCAGTGTCTCACCTAAACGAAGCGGTACGACATCGTGGATTTAAGATCCAACGGCTCATGATGGCCGCGAACGGCGACGACCAAAAATGGGCGCCGCCGCCGTGCCAGCGATGGCGAGGTGGTGGATTCGCTCACCTTGGGGCTCGGGAGAAGGTGTGGATGATGCAGATCGAACGCGGCGGCCTGGGGAAGCTTGCTGGAGGAGTTGCACTTGCTGGGACGGTCCGATTCATCGACGGCGAGCAGCTCCACTTCCACGGGCACAACACGTCGACGGCGAAGCACTTCTGGGTGTTCCTAGGCACGATAGAGACGGTGTCGTGGTGGTGTCACGGCAGATGCCATAGGATGGCTTAAGTTGGGGGCTCGCTAGGACATTGGGGGATCCGGGGAGGGTGTGCGCGCTCAAGAAGCACGCATGAAGAACAACGAAGAACTCGCAAGAACAAGCAAGAACAAACAAAACTAAGAACAACCAAAGCACACCAAGATGTACCCTGCTTCGGGGCCCTCTTGTGGAGGTAACACCCCTACTGCAGCACTAGCCTACTCTCTTTATATCTCAATGTGACAAGTACAAAGTGCTCCTCGAGCAGTATGAAGCAACAATGGTGAAAGCTCTAGGAGGAAGATGGAGCAAGGGGGGAAAATGAGCTCTAGGGTTCGTCCTCCTCCACACAGGAGGTGGTGGTGCTGTATATAAAGGCTTACCGAGTTACTTCTTTGCCCCTGGCTCCATGAGATAATGGCACTGCCAAGAGGAAGAGGACAAGCCTCTGCCCCTGTCAGTCCAACGGCCGGACCGTCAGGCCCTAGCAGGCCTATCTTGCCACTTCGAGCAATGGCAGGTGTAGCCCACCGGGTCTAGGTCATAGCCTCTTTCCCGAATTGGCCAAGTCAGCTCCTAGGTTGCTGCGCTCCCAGGAATCCCGTGTCTCGACCTGGCTGTCTTCTGAGCCTCGGGCAGGAAGCCCACAGGACCCGTTAACTTACTGACATTACTCGGCCCTTGTGCATTATCCGACATTGCTGGTAAGCCGGATCCTTCCAATCAACCCGGCTAGTTGAGCCGGATCTCTTCCTTTGACCCGGCCAGACTTTGCCTGATCCCCTTTGACATCTAACCGGCTTTCCCAACCGATCCGGTCCAAGTGATCCGGCTTGTGTGACCCGGATTGACCTTCCTTTTCCACTTTGTAATTCCCAACACCACCTCTTTGCCCTACCCGGGGGCAGCCCCCCGACAGTAGTCCCCGAAGCTGGTGCGGTCATACAGCCTCGGATGGAGGGCCGTAGCAGGTTAAAAATAAACGCCATTAACCGAATCTCTGCGCTAAGCCCCGTAATCCGGGTCTCTGATCTGACATGTTATCGTCAGCGCATTATCCGGGTCCACTAGGTACTTGAGTGCATTTGACTAAATGACCGCGTCTCCTCGGTTTCTTCGCTAACCGGCACACCCGATCCGCACAACCGCTTCCAATTCTATGACCCACCATGTGTTTGAAATACATGGCCACAGCTGCGACCGCAGAGTTTTAGTGCACACTTGATCCGGCCACGCCCCGAAAACCGCGCGGTAGTGCGCCAGTTACCAGCTAGCGGCTATATATAGGGGTGCGGGGTTCCTCTTCTTCCTCCCCGCACCTCCCAGTTCGAGAACTCCATCCGTTCCATTGACGTCGCTGCGATTTCGCCCTTGCGACCTTGCCGCACCGGAGATCTCGACAACGCCGGAGAAGACTCGCCGGAGCCGCGCACCACGCCTTGCGCCGCCGTTTCTTCGCCAGGCCTCCTCCTCGCCGTACTGCAACCGTAAGTTCCTCTTCTTCCGGCCATGGCGACCTCGAGCAAGTTCATATCCCGCTGGGAACTTGCACCTCTTTCTTGTAGATTCACTCGCGTACGAGTCCATTGTCACGCCTTAGTGCATTCCCTAGATCTACTTTCCAGGTTCCGCACTAGATTGCCCTAGTTTGGCCTGCCACCGCTTGAGTAGTTCCACCGTATTTTTACTTGGGATTTCCTCTCTATTTTACTGATGCGGTAGATCTTGCGTAACCCTAGATTCTCACGAAAAGGTGTTTGTAGTTACTAGTCGAATTACTTTTCCGCAATAACCAGACAATTTTATCCGGGATAGCCTTTACCGAATCCCTTAACCGCTGATTCGGTTACACCACTATCCGACTCGTTCTGGATTTGAGACTCCGCAGCTCCTAACTCGGTTATCTCCGATTTCTTGCAGGACTGATTCGGATATGCCGAAGTTGCCCCCCGGCAGTTGGGAGGGTTCGATGTTACAAACGATGACTTGGAATGGCTGCTGAGCACCCGGCGTATAACACCTAACGTTATATGCCAAAAACCGGGGAAGGAACTCGAACCGGTCATCCAACCGGGTGAACGCGTTGTATTTCTAGCGCATTTCGAGCGCGGATTCGGACTCCCGGCGAGTAACTTCTTCCGGAGATTCCTAGACTTCTTCGGCCTGCAGCCTCACCACCTTCCGGCTAACGCCTTTGTCTCCCTGTCGGCTTTTCCTCCTTTATCGAGGGATATCTCGGTCTCTGGCCGACTGTAGAAACCTGGGCGAAGTATTTCCACCTCGGAAACAAACTATCCCGGGCAGTGACCCGAAGGTTATGACTGCCTGTGGTTCGGCTAGCATTACCCCGAGGACGGGCTCCATCTTTCCCCGGATCACTGGCCTGGATACTTGCAAGAAATGGCAAAGGTCCTTTTTCTACATGAAGAGCGTTGAAGGCCATGATGCTCTCAACTTGCCCAAGTTCAAGATCGAGCCCCCCACGCCGAATTGAACTTCAGATATGATCCGGCTGACACTCTTGCAGAGCTTCAAGTCATACATCAAACTCTGGAGAATTTTCTGGAGAAGGGCCTGCTCTCGGACGATCTTCTCTGAGCCTTCGTCTGTCGCCGGGTCAGTCCTCTTCAACAACATCAGCATAAGATTTGCCATATGAGCGGTCTGCTAGATCCTACCCGGATCAGCAAACATGACCTCACCAGAGCTTCCGTCAAGAGATGGGTAAACGCCATTGCTTACACCGAGATGTCGGACAAGTGGAAATGGGGCGTGGAGCCGTTCCACCGAGATGCACTTCCACCACAGGTTAGTTCATCATTCTCGAATCAATCCTACTTCACCAAAGTGTCACCGGACTAATCCCAACTTGCCTTGACTCTACTGCAGCTGTTCGACCGCCAAATCACCGAAGATGGAGATCTCTCCACCAAGGTGTGGGGACGGGATCGCAGCCCACTGCGCGAGGGCGAAGAGGATGCGATACGGACGATTATTTGCCGATTCCACGCGCCAAGCCCATCCGCAAGGGTAAGCAATCAATTGTTTACAACATTTCCGACGACGAAGATGATGATTGCCGGATCCTAAATCCCATTGATGCTATTCCGATTTCATGGTCACCACCTCGTGTTCCAGCCAAACCGGATGCTCAAGGGACATCTCGGAAACGCGATGATGCGTCCGGATCAGATGCCCTCCAGCCAAGAGAATAAAGAAAGCCGCCTTGAAGCCGAATGGCTCAAGCCCATGCCTACCACCAAGGGGTAATGCCAACTTAACTTCATTTGCTTTCTTCCTTTATTATCCGAGTTATCGTTATCCGAGTTAACTGTTTACTCTACTTTACGCAGTGACGTCGTTGTCACCGAGCAAACTCATTCATCGATTCTTTCTCCCATTCCCCCACTGGATACGGCCACCTCTCCCGCGCGTGCCACAACTGCCAAGACTCCTCCGCCGACTCTCAATCCAGAGTCGGTTACTGTTCTGGAGAAAGAGGAAGTCTCAGCTCCTACCCGAGATTCAACTTGGCCACGTCCTCTGAAGGAGTTGGAGAAGGAGAAACCCAAGAGTTCGGCTAAATCTTTGCCTAAGCCGGATCCTCGCCCTACCCCCAAGGCTCAAGCTCTGCTGAATCAAGAGCAGCAAGAAGAAGAAACAGCAGCAACAGTCCTTCAAGAAGCAGCAGAAGCAGCAACAGGAAACACAACAAGCGTCCCTCCCAGAGAAGAAGAAGAAGACCGTCCAGGATCAACCCCAGAATCAACCGAAACAACCAGATCCGGCCAAGACCCCGGGCGCATCGCCTCTTCCTAAGTCGACTCAGGCCGCCGCTGGCAATACCTCAACCACCTCGGATAAGCAGGTGGTTGCTAGCAAGCAGATTTCCTTCACTCCATCAGTGACTCGGGTGCATGATCAACTCTCTGAGGCGATTACTCGCGCCCGACTTAGTGGCCAGGTCCTGCCGAATCTCCGCACTCCGAGCGGCGACAACCTCGGCTCCGCAGAGGAATTTGTTAAAGCTTGGAATGCTGCGGACCTTGCCAAAGGCTCCTCTACAACAGCGTCGCCACATCCGGCTGGCCCTAGCCGGATGTTTCAATCTCTACACTCTGTGCAGGCCTCGGTCGTCGACGCTAACCGGGTCCTCGAGGTAACTTTGCCGAATCTTGCTTTTATGTTATCATGATCAATCTGCACTATTCCCAGTCCCCGAGATTCGGGTCGAACGACTGATACTCCTCTGAGTAAGAAAGTCATTCGACTTGAATCTCTGAAAAATTGATCATGAACTTAGTTTTAGCCAGAAAATCGTGGGACTCCCAGTCCCCGAGTCTCTTTTCCAGTTGAGTCGGTTACTTTTTTTATCAATCTCGGGCCTCCAGTCCCCGAGATTCGTTTTGGCTCCATCTTGCTAGTTTTTTCAACAGTCTCGGGTGCCAGTCCCCGAGACTCTTTTTACGCCATTAACCTTTTTTCTTTCAGGAATGCACGACTACTCGCAGCCGGATCTTTAAGCAGCTAGTCCTGCAACACCAGGCCCTCCAAACTTCCTTCGATGCGCAAGGTGAGGAGATGAAAAAGAAAGATCAGGAGCACAAGCGCGCTTTATCGGAGGAAAAGTCAGAAGTGACTCGGCTCCAACGGGAGCTTGACCGTTGGAAAGGTGAAGGCCAAGCTCAAGAAAGACCGGGATACGCTGCAGAGAGAGAAAGATTCGATCCAGAAGGAGCGAGATACTCTGAAAGCCGGGCTTGCGAAACGAGCCGAATTGGACCAGAAAATCAAAACGGTCGTTGAAGATGCTGAAGCCGAAGCTAAAGCGGCGAAAGATGATCTGGCTGCTCACAAGGCGATCAGCGCAAAATGGCTGGCTGACCTTGCTAGCCTCAATGAAGACATGGATCATAAGTTTGCCGAATCTCCTCTTTCCCTTCTGCTCTTATCCGACTCATAATTTTTGTTCCCTCTCGTCTAACTCAGTGTTAGCTCATCTATATGTAGGAGAGTTTACCAGCATCCGGTTTCAAGCCGCCAAAGCTGTGAGAGATGCCCGAGCTGAGAGAGCTAAGTTAGCTGGGGCTCCCCTACCAGAGACGTGGGATATCGAAGACCACATTACTGCACTTAAAGCTCGGATTGCTCCTTTAAAGGGTCCCACACTGATCTGTTCAATGCCAGTCTCAAAGCTCACCAAGTCTTGTTTCCTGAAGCTCGGCAAGCCCGATCTGCGGATGAGCTAATCAAAGCCCTGGATCAGGCAAAGACCCGGTTAAAGCAATGGAGATCTTCGTCCGCCCGCGCTGGTGCTGACGCAGCTTTGCTATTTATCATGTCTTGGTATGAACTGATTGATCTTGTCAAAGTGCGCTCACTTCGCGAGGGTTCTTCATGGGCTTCAGATCCGAACCGGATCCAGATCCGCGAAGAAGCTGCCAATTTTATGGCCGAATTTGCAAATACAAAGCATCTTGATTGGACGCTCCGGTCTACTCGGATGGGGAAGAATCTGAAGAAGAGGAATCGGACGATGCCTCCCTTGACGAATACGCCGAGTCTGAGGGCGAGTCGGTGATTCGGCTAACTCTGCCGAACAACCTCGTATCAAGTCCGCCAATGTGCCAACTTCCGACTCGGCCAAGACTGCCGAACAATCTTCAGCCAGACTCCAAGATGCCAGCCACTGATTCGGCAAGACTACCGAACAGCTTTAATCAAGACCGCCAAGACTCAGTTGATCCGGATGCTTCCGAGTCTGCCAAGCCTTCAAGCTCTCCGTCCAAGGTTATTCCTGCAAGTGAGGGTCCTCTTTCAACCGAGGTTCCTCCAACATCCGAGTCCATCCCTGCAACCGAGTCTCCTGCAACCAGGCTCCTTCTTCCTGAATTATCTTAATGAAAAACATTAAATCCCCGGTATGCCGGGAGCAGATGTAATATACAATTTAAGTTCTTCCGAGACTACTTTTATTTTGCTTAATGTGATCCGGACTAGGTTTATGTTGGATCATCTTAAACCGAGTCCCCGAGTCTGTTTTCTTGTTTACTATTTTTGCCGAATCTTTGCTCTTGTCTACCTTTTAGGTGTTCGACAGTCGAGTCACAAGATAGGAATCATAGCATACAATACTTGCAACATGCGAGTTGTGGTTTAGAATCATCTAACATAAACAAAAAAGAAATAACAGGGGTTAGTAAACGACATGTGCCGAATCGGTTTTGGACCGAGTCCCCGAGTCCATTTTCATGTTTCCCATATTCCCCAACCTCTGCTCTTGACTACCATTTTGGTGTTTGTCAGTCGAGTCACGAGATCAACAACACAGCATACATTACTTGAATTTTGGGACGAGGTTCAAAGCAATCCGACACATGAACGGTATGGACAAAACAGTAATAAAAAACACATGCATAAGGACGAGGCAGTCCCCGAGTCCAGACTCGGATTGCCGAAATTTCATTTATGATAAACTGAGATACATACATTGCGCCCTTAAGAGTAAAAGGGTCGAAGCAGAGCTACATTCCAGGGTCGCTTGGTTTCTTCTCCGGGTCTGTCCAGGCCATCCTCCTTGGTTCCTGTGCATCTACAAGGTAGTACGAGTCATTGTGCATAGCCTTGCTCACAATGAATGGTCCCTCCCATGGAGGTGATAACTTGTGTCGGCCTTTGCTGCGCTGCACCAGCCTTAGTACTAGATCTCCCTCATGAAACACTCGAGGGCTGATTTTCCGACTATGATAACGTCGGAGACCTGCTGGTATACTGCTGTCCGAGATAGGGCCAATTCTCTTGCTTCCTCTAGCAGATCCACTGCATCTTCCCGGGCCTCTTTTGCCTCGGTTTCGGTATACATTGTCACCCTTGGTGCATCATATTCTATGTCAGTGGGTAGCACTGCTTCTGCCCCATAGACCAGAAAAAATGGCGTATAGCCAGTTGACCGATTCGGCGTGGTCCTTAGACCCCATAGTACTGATGGTATCTCATCTATCCAGCACCCCGGAGTCTTTACCAGAGGTTCATTAACCGGCTTTTATCCCGGCTAATACCAAAGCATTTGATCTTTCCACCTGTCCATTGGACTCTGGGTGTGCCACTGAGGCTATGTCTAACCGGATCCCCTTATCCATGCAGAATCGGGCAAACTCTCCCACAGCAAAGTTCGTGCCATTATCCGAGATGATGCTATGGGGTAACCGTATCTCAAAATGATTTCTTTCAGGAAAGTTACAGCCGAATGACCATCCACTTTCCGGATTGGTTTCACCTCTATCCACTTGGTGAACTTATCCACCATACCAGCATATGTGTCATGTTACCTCTAGCCGGCTTGAATTCTCCCACCATATCCAAACACCACACAGCAAATGGCCAAGTGATAGGAATTGTTTTGAGCGCCGATGCGGGTAGGTGTGTCTGCTTGGCAAACCTTTGGCATCCTTCACATTTTCGGACTATGTCCTCTGCATCTGCATGAGCAGTGGGCCAGTAAAACCCATGCCGGAATACCTTAGCCACCAGGGCTCTTGTACTGCAATGATGCCCACATTCTCCTTGATGTATCTCCAGAGCATCTCCTTGCCCTCGGCTGGCTCCACGCAACGTTGTAGCACCTCGGTTGCACTCCTTTTGTATAACTCCTTGTTGATGATGGTGTAACCCTTGGACCTCCTCTGCACTCGCCTAGCTTCGGTTTCATCATTTGGCAAACTCCCCTCCGACATGAACTTCATGATTTCTTCAGCCCACTTGGTACTGGATGCAAAGGGAATAAGTGCTCATCTATTTCCACTGGTTCGGCCGCCATTATTCTTCTATCAGTCTCTGTCCATTCCCTAAGATTCGGTTAGCACCATCTTCCTCTCTTCTCCTTTCCCTAAGATTGGTTATCATTCCCGAGTCTCGGTGCGCAGTCCCCGAGTCTCGCCATGCAGTCCCCGGGTCTTCCCAAATGTACCCGACATCAACATTCATAGGAACAGCTTCAGATTCTTGCTTTGGGATAAAAATTGACTCGGAATCAGGCGAAGGCTTGATTGAAGGGATCCTTAGGTGATTCAAGGATATCCCGGGTGGGATTGCATCCCTAGACGACCCGAGCTTTGACAGGATATCAGCAGCTTCGTTCTCCAGCCGAGGTATGTGCTTGTACTCGCAGCCTTCAAAAAATCCTGAAATTTTCTGGACATGAAACCGATATAGTGCCATATTGGCATCAAGGCATCCCAATTTCCAGAAGACTGCTGCACCACTAAATCTGAATCACCAAAACATTCTATCCGGCGGATGCCGATGTCCTAGCCACATTAAGCCCATGGATCAGTGCCTCATATTCGGCCACATTGTTTGATGCTGAGAAATGAATCTGCAACACATATCGCAACTGATCTTGCTTCGGTGATGTGAGTACTATCCCAGCACCTAGTCCGATTTTGGTTTTGGAGCCATCAAAGTGCAACTTCCAGTAATTGTAATCCGGCTTGGGTGGCTCATACTGCATCTCGGCCCAGTCACAAAGGAAATCCGGTAAAGCCTGAGACTTGATAGCATCTCTTCTCTCATAATGCGGGGTGTAAGGAGACACTTCTATTGCCCATTTGGCAACTCGGCCAGTCGCATCTTTGCACCCAATGATTCCGAGATTGGAGCTTCGCATACTACGGTGATCGGGTGCTCCTGGAAGTAATGTTTCAACTTCTTGGCCGCCAGGTATACACCATATGTCATCTTCTGGTAGTGAGGATAATTCTGCTTTGAGGTTGAGATCACCTCGCTTAAATAGTACACCGGTCTCTGCACGGATTTACCCTCCTCTTCTCGCTCTACCACTATCACCACACTTACGACCCGGTTAGTGGCCGCAATGTAAAGTAGCATTGGCTCATTCGGCAAAGGTGATGCCAAAATTGGTGCAGTGGACAACATCTTTTTTAATTCATTGAAAGCCGAGTCTGCCTGCGGGGTCCATGTGAACCCGGTGCTCTTTTTCATCAACTGATACAAGGGCAAGGCTTTTTCTCCTAGCCGACTCACAAACCGACTCAACGAGGCTAGACACCCGGTGAACTTTTGTACATCTTTTAGACATTTAGGCAATTTCATGTTTTCTATGGCTCGGATCTTAGCCGGATTCACCTCAATACCTCGGCTCGATACAAGGAAACCGAGCAACTTTCCGCCGGGACACCAAAGGTGCATTTATCCGGATTCAATTTTAACCGATACTTTCTCAAGTTCACAAATGTTTCCTCGAGATCCTCGAGGAGAGTGCGTTTTTCTTTAGTTTTGATGACGATATCATCGACATACACTTGCACATTTTTGCCCATTTGAGAGTGTAAGCATTTCTGCATACATCTCTGATAAGTTGCACCGGCATTTCTCAAACCGAAACACATGACACGATAGCAATACGCCCCATACGGGGTAATAAAAGCAGTCTTTATTTGATCTTTGGGGTTCAGTGGTATCTGGTGAAAACCAGAGTACGCATCAATAAAAGACAACAACTCACACCCAGCAGTAGAATCGATCACTTGATCAATCCGAGGTAAAGGAAATGGATCTTCGGGCACGCCTTGTTCAGGTTGGTGAAGTCGATGCACATACGCCACACCTTGATCACCGCTGGTTCGTCCTTCTTCTTCTCTACCAGAACCGGATTGGATATCCAGTCTGGATGCAACACCTCCATAATGAATCCGGCTGCAAGTAGCTTAGCCAGCTCATCAAGCACCACTTTTCTTCGATCGTCTGAAAGACGACGAGTCGGTTGCCTCACCGGCTTCACATCCGGCCTGACAAATAAAGAGTGCTCTGCCAACTCCCTCGGAACACCAGGCAGGTCCTTAGCCGACCATGCAAAGATATCCCGATTCTCACGGAGGAAGTGACAGAGCGCGCTTTCCTATTTCTCGCCCAATCCGGCACCAATGATGGCCATGCGCTCCGGATTCTCCGGGTCAATGGGGATCTCTTTGTCTCCTTGGGCACCTCAAATGTTGCACCTGCATCCGGATTGGTCATAGCCAGACGCCGAGCTGAGCTGACTTCGCCATCGCCACTACTTCATGCATCTTGCTCTTCTCAGCTTGGATCACCAACGACTCGGCTAAGGTGGAACCAACCGTGGCACACTGTATGGCCTTCTTGTAATCTCCCGCAACGGTGATGATACCATTCGGGCCAGGCATCTTCATTTTGAGGTAGGCCACATGAGTGGATATCATGAACTTGGCTAATGCTGGCCTGCCGAGCAGAGCATGGTATGGGCTCTCCAAGTCTACCACTCGAATTCGAGACTCTCAAGTCTGTGATTGTCCTTGGTACCAAACATCACATCTACCCATATCTTACCCATTGGGGAACAAGACACGCGGGTGTCGAGGATATAGGATACGGATATCCTAACGTATGATAAATGCGGCCCAACATGGAGAAATCCCAACAAGGCGACTTAATGTTTTGAGTCGCATAAGGACTCCACGAACCGACTTGTAATAGAAACCCTAGTTTGTATCCTAATAGGACACCACATGTAAGCCTGCCCCTTCCACCTATATAAGGAGGGGCAAGGCGCACCAAAAGGGGTCAGATCTCAATAGGCTAGAGACAATAAAACAGAGAGAGCCGCCACATTGGCGACTCGCTCATCGGCATACGGAATAAGATCTAGCCACAAACAGCATGTAGGGCTTTTACCGGATGATGTTTCCCGGGGGCTGAAGCTGTATAAATCGCTCTCCCGTGTGCAAACCCACATCGACGATTTCCGCGCGTGCTAAATCCCACACCTACGAAGTCATCTTGAGATGACATGTGCCGTGACAAACCCACGACAGTTGGCGCCCACCGTGGGGCCAAAGTGCGCGCTGGATTTAGATCTCGATGGGTCTCGATCTTCATCAACTAATGACGGCGACTTGCCGTACCGGATCAGCAACCGGGGGCTCGACGTCAACATTGCCCTCGGCTCGTATGGTTTGGCGGCAGCGATCTGCGTGACAGCTGGTTCAGAAATCTCTGGACGATGTTCTAAGAAAATCCAAGCCAGCAGCAATCTACACGCGTATAGCCTAGCAATGGATGCTCAGTGGAGGGAACCGCCGGCATCGCATGTGGATTCGACTCCGGGTCTCTGTAGCAGCGCTGCTGCTGAGTTCGAAACAGATCGAATCTCTTCAATGGAAAAAAGAACAGAAGTCGTGTAGTAGCACCCCTGCATGCAAGCCAAAGCAGGTCACGTACGAGAGAAGGAAAGAGTGCAAACGGAAGCAGTACTAGAAATCATGCCGATCAGACATGCTCATGTGCAACACGCTTCCCAAGGCTCATGAAAGACCAGGAAAATTAAAAAGCTGGGGAAAGTACGATCAGCTCAAAGATACTAGTAATCCTCATCATCGGCGACTCATCAAGTCATCAGGCGACTCATGTGCCTGGAAATCTTCAGCGACACCCGCGTCCCGTAAAAAAGCTTCTGGCGATCCTAATCGTGACTCGCGCAGCAGCTACAGTCTTACGTGTCCTTTCATCTCGTGAAGACTAACCGGAGTTGGAAATTCCAATTCGCCTCCTAATTGGATTTGGAAGAGTCAACGCGCTGGAGCAAGTTCCAAAATCTCTAAGATATCTAAGCTCCCTAGGATTCTAGAGCTATGGAGTATGCCACGTGTCGGTATGTATGTGGTGTGACCGAATAGCAAGAAAAAATAAATTGCATGCACATACGTTTGACTGCCACTACTTTTTTAATTAATTTGTGGGCTTAATTATAGGATTAATTCATCATTAGTCTGTAATCTTGTCTCTAAGATATCTAAGCTCCCTAGGATTCTAGAGCTATGGAGTATGCCACGTGTCGGTATGTATGTGGTGTGACCGAATAGTAAGAAAAAATAAATTGCATGCACATACGTTTGACTGCCACTACTTTTTAAATTAATTTGTGGGCTTAATTATAGGATTAATTCATCATTAGTCTGTAATCTTGCCGCCTAATCCATGCAGGATGTATCCATGCATGTAGGGTAGCTATGTAGCTGCATCGTATTTACTTTCTTTACCACGCAGGTATTAATTCATCACTAGTCGGTAATCTTGCCACCTAATCCATGCATGATGTATCCATGCATGTAGCGTAGCTATGTAGCTGCATCGTATTTCTTTTCTTTACCACGTAGGTAGCACGGAGGGATCATAATTGCGCTAGCCATCTGGTGTGAGGAAAGTTCGTGTTATTATAGTACACGCTGATTTAAAATACATTCTTTTTAAACAGATTATTAATATTACTTCACCATTTTATTTTATTTAAACCAGCAATCGAACCGGGCAGTCTAACTGGTGAACCGTGAACCAAGACCCTCCCCGGTTTGGTCACCGGTCCGACTTTTGAAACTATGGTGGCCGCGTGTGCTGCACTATTCTTGCAGGTCGTCCGTTGTCGGTCCTGGTCTCCTTTCTTCCTCATCTCCTTTTCCTTACATTTGCGGAAGTGGCGGTGGCGGCAACGTGTGAGCATCGGTGGGTTGGACCTTGTCTCTGCGATGGATTCCCCTCATCGTCAACCGCTATGTGCGCTTACTCCGCCTGCTTCGCTTTTAATCCCGGGTAAATTTATGTATTAGGAATCAATTCTTTTCCTTGTTTTTCTTTAATGATTTCAAATAATTTCCCATTTCAGATTGTGAAAAATGTTCACTAGGAACCAAGAGCTAATCTGTAGTCACATAAAAAACTTGTGATGTCTTCTGAATATATGATTGTATTGCATTCTGGTCTTAATTTGCAAGAGAGGTGAAATGAGTTTATTGTAGGTTAGGATTTTAGATCAGTGTTACCATTGACACAACTTGGATGCCCTTCCATTGTGAACCCTGACTTAGGCTGGCTTATCAAGCCGGTTAGTTTTATGATATTTGCTACTGATTTTGTTGAGGTTTGATTTGATTATCATATAAAAAATTTAAGGCAAGCACACTTTGGCACTGCCGGAGTGGATGACAACCCAATCTGAACTTCTCTCATCGTAGGATCAACTTCCAAGTATTAGTTCTCATTATTGACATGCTTATGTTTATTTCTCTTCCATGTAGTGACACTACAAACCTAATTTTAGTTGCGCATTAGTTGACAACTGGTCTCTCTTTTTCATATTATAAAGTTGTTTCAAGCTTTAAAATTTGATGGTAATTTAGTGTATAACTTGAATACTTTTTCATAGTATAATGGGCTATTGTGAATCAAGTCCGAGTGAGTAGTTTCTTAGCTATATTTATTTTTGAACTACTGCCAAGCATGCTATGTTAAGATTTTGTGGTACACAAAGTGCCACTCTTCTTTGTTACAGTAGAAATATATTAAGCCTACTGAATGATAATTGATAAACATATACTTTTGCCTTTTTATTTAATTTTGTCACCTTATGTGTTGTACATATTTGATGCATGCCATACCCATTAAGCTGACCAATAGAGGAAGAACCATGAGCTTTTTTTTTTTTTGTTACGGAGAGCTAAACATGAGTAGGCATCCTGCACATAAGCAAAGAATACCACCTGAGGAGCATGGTGGTCTCATGGCTAAGAGAGTAGAATAAATAAATGGTTCGATGTCTTGGAGTTCTACAACTTGGGAAATATTAAATCTACATGCTGAGAGTTTCGTGGAAAGGAAGATACGATTGAGTATACAAGCATCAAACAATAGGTTGTCAAATGTGACATTGTGGTTGATTGACTTGATTATCTTAGAAATGGAACACGGTAGAAAATTATCGCATTTGAGACGATTTCTTTCTTCGATTGTTTGAGTTATTAATTTGTTTAAGTCTCAGTTTAACAGTTGCTCCGTATGAGTTATTGTCTCTTCGTGGTAAATAACTTTGAGGCATAGACATCATTTATTTTTGCCAGTGTACAAACGAGCGCGGCAAGGCGTGCCAATTCCTTCTAGGAATAATCTATTTACGTAATGGATGGGCGCGGCAACGCGCCTAAACGATCTAGTAGAAAGATCATCCCAGCACGACTCGGAAAAAACGGAAGCGAACAGGCTAAAAGTCGCACTTTTCCATGCAACAAATCAAGGCATCGGTAATCAACCAAGTACATCCGATTAGCTCAAGACCCAGTTCACACGTGTATTTGCCACGAGCAAATTCAAGGATATGAAGCAAGAAGGCAGCCGACGGACGCGGCTCACGCTGTGGTTGCGCGCGGCTCATCAAAATCAATAACAGCGACTCATCGTCGGATCACCAGAACATGGCGACTCACCATACCAGCACCCGAGGCTTGTCAATGACATCGTACTTGGCGTGCGACTGGTCAAATAAATTTGACAAGAAACCAGAAGTGTCAAGTTACGTACTAAACGGCGAGCGACTCTAATGCCTGCGCAACTTCAGCCGCAAGGGCGCGGGGGGGGGCTCGACTTCGACCTCGTCCTCATGCACGACTTATCGTCTTCCATCGGCCGCATGGCAGAGTCAGACGAACATCTTTTCATCAACAACGGTGGCGATTGGTCGTCGCACCACACAGTACGGCACCGCGACTCAACCAATTCAAAGACTTGGATGCAGACGTGCGTGCGACTCAACGCGGCTTCAGTCGAAGGATCCTCGGTTTACTCCACATCATAAGCATCGGAAGCATTAAAACAATCCAGCAGCCCGTTCACGGATCATATCGCGTCATCGCCAGGAGAATAAATCAAGCTAAGTCGCTATCATGCTCAAACTTTATAGCCTTTTACTTTATCAAGTTTCACCTTCGAGTTTATCTCGGGGGCTGCATATCTTATTTATCAGACTTATTATCAATGTCTTGCGATTCAAAATATATCATGCAGCAGACTTTAAATTCAAATAATTTTGAATGCTTAATTACATCCACCTTTTAATGTAGAGTCTTACAACCCGCATGGGATTTATTAGATTAGAGTTCTTTATAGCTCGCGTTATACATATATATATATATATATATATCAAAATCTAGATGCATATAGCCCACTATATCTATCAAAGTTGAGCTCTTTTTATAGCTTTCAAGATTTATTGACAAATCAGTTTTTATTTACATCCGCAAACGGAATTCTTAATATACCAATATCGTCATTACATGTTCAAATGTTGGTATTTGAGTTCTCATTATATTATTTAATGATTTATCATTATATCACTTCATGATTTGCCATTATATCATTTTATTAATCATCATCGACTTATTGTCATATCAATTTATAAGTCATATAGCGATTTACCCCCATATCATTTTATGAGTCGCAAACATCTCATCATTATATCAGTTCATGAGTCATTAATGGATCATTATCTTATCAAATATTTGAGTTAAAACAGGTGACTCGCTGTACAAATCTACCGCTAATCAGAGCTGGTTATCATCAAAGCTAATTAGAGCTCGTCACGGCTATTGCAGCCGCTAAAAGCAATAATCCTGATTATACTCGCCTTAAGTCAGAAATATCTTTGCACTATGCGGCCAAAGTACTGGGGCGCGGCGTCAATCATGAGACTGATGCCTATCATGGCCGTTCTCAATGACCCTGAACACGCGTTTTTTTCTGGGAAATACTGAGCCGCGCGAAGACCTACTTAACGGTAATAGAGATAATTCAGAAGGACTAAAGTACCCGCGTGTGGCGTCAATCGAGTCTGAATGCCTATCATGACTGCCTATCATGGCCGTTCTCGACCCTGAACACACATTAGATCTGGGAAATACTGAGTCAAGTACCATATGCTATCATGCATCGTACAATATGCTATCATGTATCTTACCAGTTGCTATAATGCAACTAGTTGCTATTATGCAACCATTTGCTATCATGCAAAATACAATTTGCTACCATGCAAAATATCATGTGACATATCATTTGCATCATGCAACATATCATTTGCATCATGAGACATATCATTTGCTATCATGCAGATTATACTATGCTATCATGCAGTGTACCATATGCTATTATGCGGAGTACTAATGTTTTATCATAATCAGCCGCCAAAGCTAACATATTATCATCAAGTTATCATCATTGCTTCCTCGGGGGCTTTGCCTTTTGATTATATAGGAACCTATAACTCGGCCATACGAGTTTCAATTGGCATGGCCAGATTTTTTATGATTGAGATAATTATCTCCTGATATCGGCTGATGAAGCCACCATTATTTATTTATCTTCAGCCACATCAAGTGGAATTTTTTCTAGAATTTTGACAGGGATTATCTTTTTCCTAGCGGCTCAAAGGATATTTAACAATTTGGAGTTTATTTGCGGCTTTGCCCTACTCCAAATATCATTATTTTCTTGCAGCAACAATATTTGCTCAAGCTGTTGCAGGATCAGATTGCAAAGAAAACAATATGCTATCAAGCAGGATGAAATCATGTCTACTTAATGCCCGGGGGTTAGGAAAATCAAATTTTTGCCTAATTGAAGGAATATTTGAGTCTCGAGCCGCATGGTTAAGCATACAACTCGACCCTCGGGGGCTACACATCCATCAACATCACAGTTTGAGATACAAAATATTCAGTAACCGAGTCAAAGCAATGATTCCGGGAGTTTTCAAGTCAAAGCAGTGGCCACATATTTATGAGCCGGCATGGTGTCAGATGGATTTTCATGAGAACTTAACAGACTATTATACTCTACATTCAGTAAAGATTGGTGGACGTCTCATCAGCAGCAGCTATGCCAGCATTTACTACAATTTCTGCGGAGAGTACGGAAATATTCCAATGCTAAGCCCCGGGCCCGGCAACTACACTGCTCTTGGCTTGACGTGGTTTGAGGTCCAGTTTCAGTAGCGACAAGCCGCAGTGTCTAATCATCATCAACACTGCTCGCATGCATTATTACGGCAGAATTAACCAAGCAAGGCACCTATTGGACGGCTAGCTACTTACGTGATACTCTGATAGATTCACGTATTCAAGAAGAAGAAAAGTTCAGTGACCTAACGTACACGTATGTTTGACTCGATCAGTGGACGCGCAGTGCCTCCGAGGATGATCTGCGACTTATGGTACGCCAGCCAATTGATCAATTGCTTGCTCCGATACACGCGAGAAGCTAGCCACATACTTGAAGTTCTCATGGAGTCGCTTGTCCAAGGAAAAAGGACGACATTGCATGCATGGATCTTGTGACAAGAGGGTTCAAGAAATACAAAAGAAGATCAATCAAGACCAGCTATTCATGGCCACTAGTACCTGCAAATTCTGGCGTATACTCCATGCAAGGCAGTAAGTGAAGCTTCAACAAAACACTGACTTGCCGAGGCTTGAGTCGAAGATGTGTCCATTCAACGATGTCCCGTACAACATTACTTATACGGCGGGTAAATTCAGTACACAACAGTAAGGACAAATTAATATTTAGCACTGGAGGCGTACATATTCAAAGACAAGGATACCAATCCCATGTATGCACGAACTCGCCAAGTCTCCAGCCAGCTCTGCCTCACGTGGAGAAATATGTATGAGCAGTTTTAGGTGAGCCGCGACTACGAAGCATCCGGATATTCCATGTGACCCAGCATCCTGCTGGGCAGTCTACACCAACAATTTTGCTGAACGGCACCATGGGTTTATTGCGTACAACCTGGAGGTCTCTACATCAACTCTCCAGGTACCTTGCGAGCTGCCTGATCCGACGTTTAAGATACACATCACCAAACATCAGTGGCGACTCAACAACTTCTATGCTTGCGACTTAGTGGCATCGACATCAATGATTTGTCAAGCTTAATGTTCACGAGTCAACTCCACTACTTCAACAACTCGGCATGAGCCTCTTGTCCCAGGGAGACAATATTATCATCAAATCAAGACCTTCCGCTCGACTCTTCGAGTCGACCAAAAGCTCGGGGGCTACTGTCGAGGATATAGGATACGGATATCCTAACGTATGATAAATGCGGCCCAACATGGAGAAGGCCCAACAAGGCGACTTAATGTTTTGAGTCGCATAAGGACTCCACGAACCGACTTGTAATAGAAACCCTAGTTTGTATCCTACTAGGACACCACATGTAAGCCTGCCCCTTCCACCTATATAAGGAGGGGCAAGGCGCACCAAAAGGGGTCAGATCTCAATAGGCTAGAGACAACAAAACAGAGAGAGCCGCCACATTGGCGACTCGCTCATCGGCATACGGAATAAGATCTAGCCACAAACAGCATGTAGGGCTTTTACCGGATGATGTTTCCCGGGGCCTGAAGCTGTATAAATCGCTCTCCCGTGTGCAAACCCACATCGACGATCTCCGCGCGTGCTAAATCCCACACCTACGAAGTCATCTTGAGATGACATGTGCTGTGACAAACCCACGACACCGGGTACTATACCATGGAAGGTACAACTGCTCTGCTGCAACTGATTCGGCGAATAACCCAACTTGACCATTGTGTCCCGATACATGATGTTTATAGCGCTGCCATTGTCAATCAAGACTCGGCTGAATCTCACATTAATCTTGGGTCCAACCAGAGTCGGATCCACCACCAGTGCATAGTTTCCTGGGCTTGGCATAACCCTGGGATTATCAGCCCCGCTCCAAGTGATCTCCTGCTCGGACCAGTTCAGGTATTTTGGGACTGCTGGTATGACTGCGTTCACTTCTTTGGCCCTTCGCAACTGACTTTTCTTGTCAGTTGGCTCGGTCACGAACACCACATAACTTTGATGAGCCTCCTTGTAATCATTTCCGGGGTATCCACCTTGCCGACTCGGATCAGCATCATTGTTGTTGCCTCCCATATTCACCAGGTTAACCGGCTTTGTGACTGCCGGCCTTGGAGCTCCTGCGTTCACCGGGGTTGCATTGGCTCCGGATAAAGGCGTGTTCGGCCTGAAATTCGGTCTAGGAGCACCTCTCAAAGGTGGCCCTCTCTGACCCTCCGCCTGGATGCGATGATGCCAGCTACAATTCCGAGTCGAGTGATTGGCCGGCTTGCGTGGATCTGTTGTGTGATAACGGCAAGGCCCATCTATCATCGCCTCAAAAGTTAGAGGTGGACTCGGTCCATCCCACACTTTCTGTGCCCAGGCACCTTGATTCGGCCTCCAAGCTGGACCCTCATTTTTTGGTCTCTGGCTATCTCCTGCTCCAGGATGATCCATACTTACCGCAGCAACCTGATCTGCACCGTATCTATAATCCGGATCTCTCCTCTTGTAACCGAACTCATGTCGGTCACTGGGCCTCAATGGTCCTGTTCGGTTATTGACCGGTTGCCTCCTGCTTGTTCCCACCGCATCCAACGCTAGCTGCGTCGGATCACCAAGAGCATATGTATCTGCTATCCGGATCATTTCTGCCAAGGTCTTTGGCATGTCTCTCTGGAGCTTCTGCCAAAGCGGGGTGCCATGTCGGCAACCCTGCGCAAACCAAGAAATGGCCTGCTCCTCCACGACACCTTCACAAGAATTGCGAATGTTGCTCCACCGAGTCAAAAATTCTCGGTCTGTCTCCCGCTCTTCCTGCCTGCACGCAGACAAGAGCTGAGGTCGGTTTGGCCTTTTGTAAGTGCTGGAGAAGTTGCTGTAAAACGCCTGCTCCAGGTCCATCCAAGAGTTGATACTCCCCTCTGGTAAGTTATTCAGCCAAATTCGGGCTGGCCCTTCCAACATATGCGGGAGATACCGGACCGCCCATCGGCGATTGCCCCCCGCAATGTGCACCGAGGATACATAGTCTATCAGCCAATCCTGTGGCTTAGTGCTGCCGTTATACGGCTTTGTGACTCGGCCAAGCTGAAACAACGGCACGTTCGGCTCGTTCATGATCGGAGGCCCAAAGCAAGGAGGACCTGGTGGACCTTGCTCTTCCAGCTTCTCAGACTGGTAAATCCTATCCAACTTGAGACGCTGATCATTTGGATCCAATGTCCGAGGTCCCAGCCTGGATGCAAGTGCATTATCATACGTTTGGTATCCGGCTCGCGCCATAGCCGAATTACCATCATCATAGCGGTAGCCCGCCTGGCCACCACCTTGCTGCTGCGCTTGCACCATCACTTGCTGCTCTTGCCGGGGTTGATTCTGCCCAGGAGGACGAGGTGGTTGACCTCGGCCAGCCGAATTACCCCTTCCGGCTCCCGGATTGCCTTGGCCGCCATTGTTTCTGCTCTGGCCACCTCTCCCTTGAGCAGCTAGCTGCTTGCCGGCATACTCAGCATCATAGGCCTGCAGCTGTTTGCTCTTGCCCGAATTCACGCTTTGTGCTCGGTCAACTCCGACATGCGGGGATGACGCTTGCCCCTTGGATTTCTGGCTAACAGCCTTAGCCGACACTACTACTCGAGAACCACCAGCGTCCGGATTAGCTTTCCGGTAAGCCTCATTCTGCCGGTTACATACATCAACCAGCTCATTGACCCTCTCTGCCTGCTTGCGCCAAGCATCCCAGGTTAGTGTGGTCAACTCGGCTCGCGCTGCCGCTGCAGCCCTAAGATTCTTGGCCGGGGAGCTATACACCGGCTTGCCCGTACCCGATCTTTGACTAGTAGCCTTACTCGAGCTCGATCTTGCGGCTCTAGCTAACTCGTCATTGAGGTCCTTGCCCCTGTTACGCAAATCTGCTCTCTTGCGTGGGTGAGGCACTACCGGAGTGAAACCATCGGTGATACCATTGGCTGCATTATATTCTCTCATGTCTCTATCAAATGCTTGCCTAGACTCTACCACTAACCGGGCTTCTCTTTGCAACCTCAGGCGCTCTGCCTCTAACTGAGCTATAGTAAGCTCTACGTTTGCCCCAGGCGCCACTGGCCGAGCTAACTTTTCCAGGACGTCCTCTAAGGGAGCCTCCCTACTTGACATGCCAAGTGGACCAACCGGATCAGGTTTCTCCTTTGGGAACTTTGCCGTCCGAGTCGGCTTGTCACCCAGATCGGTTGGCGTGACCAGATCCTCGGGCACGCTGTTGCCGGCATCTCCTTTGCCTGCTCCAGCACTTGGCCCGGTCATCACCTCCACGCTACTCCGGGGCGAGCGCTACGCCGTCCGAGAGCTGCGCGGAAAGAAGGAGGATCCTCGGCCACGAGCACCTGCACCGGGTACTCGCGGACAAGCTCGGTGGTGACGTAGGTGAGGAAGCTACCGAACTGGATGAAGTGTCCATCCACAGGGAGTGGCCCTCCCGCGAAGCAGCCGGCGTTGTCGCTGATGAAGGTGAACCCGCCGTAGTTGCAGACGAGCCCTGACCGCACTCGCACGCCGGAGCTGGTGACGGAACCCGTCCGGATGGAAACCCCAGCCAACGCCACTGCGAGCCCCACGGCCGGAACCTGTTTCAACGCCATTGCGAGCCCCACGGTGGGTGCATGTGAGTGCGGTGAGTTAGAGAAGCAAGACAGGGGGTCCAAAGTGGGAGGAAGGAGAGCAGCAGCACGGCTGCGGGGTTGTCTTCAACCTCAGGACGACCGAGCTTGGCAACTCGGCCAAGGACGGCAACAACCCAGGCTGCAGTGGCTCCGCCCTCCTGGTGGTGCACGAGTGAGTGGAGAGTGAGGGAGGGATAGTGGTGTGGTGTGGGGAGAATGCGGGGGCTCGGGTGAGCTTATAAGGCCGAAGGTCGGTCCATGGTGGTCACGGTGTAGGAGGGGTGCAGAGAGTGGGAGAGCTCGCCAGTGGCATGCTGGGCTGTGCGGACGCGTCAACGAACGTCGTTAGAGGCTAGGTGTCATGGTGGTATCACGGCAGATGCCATAGGATGGCTTAAGTTGGGGGCCGATGGACGCTGGTGGAACCGGTGAGGGCTAGCGCGCTAAGGAGCGCACACGGAAAATACAAGCACACACACAATATACCCAGGTTCGGGGCCCTCGTGAGGAGGTAACACCCCTACTCCTGCCTGCCTCTCTCTATATGTCGGTATCTCACAAGTACAATGGTGCTCCTTGAGCTGTATCTTTGCAACTATGGCAGTGAGCTCTAAGGAAGAAGATGAAGCTAAGGGGGAAAATGTCTCTCTCTGGGCGTTGCCTCTGGCCGTCCCTCACGCAGGAGGGGGTGAGGGTCTATTTATACCCCAGCACTAGCAACGGTTAGCTCCGTACCGGCACTGTGGCCACGCACGCTCGTGTCAGCCATCGTACCGACACTGTAGCCACGCACTCTGCACCGTCATGATTGTACTCTCTGCAGGAGACACGACGTGGCTTGCCCATACCCTGTCCCATGTCTCTGCTTCCACGTACAGCCAAGGTCAGCGGCGTCCTTCTCCTGCTCCCACGCCCGTCCTTGGTCAGCAGAGGTGAGCCCGGTCACCTCAGACATGCGCCATACCGTACGCCATGCTCCCGTGTCAGACGAGATGCGACAGTAGCGCTGACCTCCGTCCGACATAAGGTGCCTCATCTCTATAACCCGGCATGGATATGCCAGATTCCCTTTCCTTAATAGCCTCCCCTGCACATAAGAAAACATACAGGATACCGACATATATATGTCGGTCAGCATGTCTCGGATCCCTTATCTTGGATCCCATATCTCGGTCAGTATATGTCGGTTCCCGCCAACATCATAACTCGGCCTCCTCTGGGCCCGGGTATGTCGGTTTTTTATACCTCGGTTCAGTCTTGGACACAGCTTATACCATATCATGACCCTACCCGGGGGTAGCCCCCCGACATTAGTCCCCGAAGCTGGTGCGGTCCTGCTGCCTCGGATGAAGGGCCACACCAGGTTTACAACCAAACCAACTTGACCAAAGTATCCGACATAACCATGTCGGTCCAACTCCGACACCAAGAGTCACACCCGCAACTGCTTTTGAGATCTTCCCTTGTGCCGGTTTTTCCGACATAAGATAACTGCTTTAACCTGATCAAACATCTGACATTCTTATGTCGGTTCAATTCAAGCTTCAAGGGCCATGCTTCCCACAACTTTCGAGATCTGCTCTTGTGCCGGTCTCTCCGACACAAGAAGATTCCCACGATCTCTTCAAAGATCTTGCGATGGCACGTGGCAACGACACGCTGCGCGTCGCCTCGGTTCCTGTGTGCGGACAGACATGCATCTGCGCGCATGCCGCCCACGTCACGCGCTATCACGTCCCATGCGCACTTGAGTGCTTTGACCGCAGCGCGGCCCCTCGATTTTCGCGCCATTAACTACGCCACTAACCGCGCCCTGGGCGGTTTCCAGTTTGCGGCCCACTATGTGGCCGATCGCGCGGCAGTTTTAACCGCAAACTGCGCAGATCGCGCGCAGTTAATCCGCGCGGCGGTTACGGGGAACGTGCGCGGTAATATTGCTAACCACACACACCCGACGCCCATAAATAGGGGAGCGGGGCAACCCTCATCATCTTCTTCGCCATTCTCTTCTCCTCTCTCGCTCCTCTGCGCCATCGCCGCCGCCGCGCAGTGCGCTCCGCCACCGCACGATGCCGGACCTCGCGAGCCACCGCACACCGGAGTTCTTCACGCCTCCGCCGAGCCAAGCTCTTCGCCGGCACGCCCTGCGCTCTTCGCCTTGCATCGCCGCCGCAACTCCGGTGAGTTCTTCGCCACAGCATTTCCCGCGGCTAGCACCTAGCTCTTTATTAGTTCTTCCTCAGATCTTCTTTAGCTCTTTTCCGTATATTTTAGATCTTCTCCGTAGATCTTCTTGTTAGCTTCTTGTTTATAGATTCTTGTTTCTCTCCGTAGATTTTTGTTTCTCTTGTTTGCTTCTTTTCCTCCACCGCGCAAACATTGTGAGATGCTCACCGCCGGTGAATCTTTGCCTCTTTGCAGATTTCCACCACCGGCACGGGTACCAGGTTCTCACTTCCTCGCCGCACCGCCGAGATGTCGGCTAGCAATACTCCGGAGCCTGCCGACATTCCCGCCGAGGAAAGCGAGCGCGCCGGATGGGAAGGCTCGGATGTCTCCCAAGCCGAGATAGATTGGCTGATCCGGACCAAGCGAATCCCGGACCAAGTGATATGTCGGATTCCCAGCACAGAGGCCGAGCCAGATCTGCAAGCCAATGAACGCGTGGTCTTCGTCGCGCACTTCGAGCGCGGCTTCGGACTCCCGGCGAGCCCATTCTTCCGGGCTTTCCTCAACAAATTTCATCTTCAACCCCACCATCTCCCAGCGAACGCCATCACCACCCTCTCGGCGTGTGTTTCTTTCTCCGAGGGATACCTCACACTCTGGCCCACCATTGAGCTTTGGGCCAAGTACTTCCAACTCCGGAAGCAGAGTGTCCCGAATCCGGATAAGACCCTCCCCAAAGAAATGACTCCTTGCGGCGCTGCCACAATTATACCTCGGAAAGCCTCCATCTTTCCTCGGTTCAAGGCCTGGAGTCATGCCGGAAGTGGCAGCGCACGTTCTTCTACGTGAAGAGCCCGGACAATGTTGATCTTTTGAACCTGCCGACATTCAGTCTCGGTGCCCCCACGGAGCAGTTTAATTGGTCATTCAACCCGAAGGAGACGAATCTCGAAATCAACCAGATTCACAAGATCATTGACCGGCTTGTGGGGGAAGGTATAACGGGCGATGATCTCTTGAGGACCTTTATCAGCTGCCGAGTCTCCCCCCTCCAAGCCCGGATTCACAAGATTTGCCACATGAGTGGCCAGTATGATCCAACTCGGATCAGCACCCACGAGCCGACCAAACCCAAGGTCAGAAGATGCGTCAAGGCAATTGCCCGAACGACGATGACAGAGGAATGGGAATGGGGTATAAAACCTCATGATAGAACTCGGCTTTCGGAGCAAGTAAGTAACTTGCAATTTATACCGACATACTTTTTCCTGCCGAGATAACTCTTATGTCGGCTCCATACTTGGCTCCTAAAATAACCCGGCTCTACTGCTTCTGACTTGTAGAGGTTTACTCGGCAAAGGACTGAAGATGGAGAGGATCCCTCCGCCAAATGGGGCAAAGATCTACCTGCCCCGGCCGTCACCGAGGTTGATGACCCGGACGATGAGGATCACATGCCGATTCCGGCTGCTGGCGCCCCTACCTCGAGTAAGCCTCGAGCCCGAGCCTCAATCCGAGATTGGTCAGATGACGATGATTGCGAAATGTTAGAGGTACTTGATGTTCGTCCTATAGCCTTTGCTCACCCACTATCCTCGGCATCAGTTAACCCGGGCGGCCCTGTTCCGAGTACACGCCCTGCTACTACGGGCAAACAAGGCGGATCTCGCAAGCGTCCAGAGACCGGTACCTCGAATACCGGACCTCCACATCCTCAGATCCAGCCGCGCCGAAAGCGAAGCGGCAGAAGAAAGTAGCGGTTAAGCCGTCACGGGCCTAGAGGACACCGCCAGTTACTTAAGGGTAAGATACTCTTTGCCGACATTCGCTCGTTTCCCTTTCTTCCTTTTCTCGGGATAATCTTTCCCCGAGATAACATTTTCTCTTGTTTTAATGCAGTGATGCCCTTGAGGTTAACCAGAGCGCCTCCTCCATGCGCTCACCCCTTCCGACTGCAGCGGAACCCCGGTCAACTGACCCGGGGTACATCCCACCCCAGCCGTCATACTGCTGCCAGCTTCTGATGCCGCACTTTGAGGAGGCCAAGACGTCCCGGAAACCGAGGTCATGGACTCGGTTAACATCGATATCTCGGCCCCTGACCGAGATGTTGACCTCGGCTCTGGCCACAAGGACTCCGCGCCGGAACAAACCAACACTCCGAATGTGCCAGATCAGCAACAACAGCAACAACAACAACAACAACAACAACCACAGTAGCAAGATCAGCAGCAACAGCAGCAACAACAACAGCAACAACCACAGCAGCAACAGCCATCGCCACCACCGACATCTCCCACACCGGCATCCCAGAAGCCAGCCTAAGTGCCAAATCCGGTACTGCCATGTCAATCGTGCTATCCGCCGCCGAGCCAATTGGCCACTGGGAAAATGCCGCTTATTCTGGATAAGCAACTGGTGGTGACTCCAACCCACTCCTCGAGCTACCAGCAAATAGTTGCCCAAGTCTCCAAAGCCGGCACAGCTATTTCGGAGTTCCCCCGTCTGCGCACTCAAAGCGGCAATAGCTTGGGCTCGGTGGAGCACTACAACATGGATTGGAACGCCGCTGATACCAGCGAGGTTTCCTCCCCTAACCCGGTTGGCCCAAGCCACGTCGCACAGTCCATTCATGCGCTGCAGGTTGCCATTCTCAATGCCAGCAAGGTCACAGAGGTAAACCTTCCTCAACTCAGTCCTTTTCTCTTTCTCAATAGAACATAGATATATTATCCCCAGTCCCCGAGATTCGGGTCGAGTGATTGAAGCTCAACCGAGTAAAGAGTACTTGGCGCGAATCTTCCCAAAAAATTCAACATCCAGTCCACCTCGAAAAACTTCGATATCCAGTCCCTCGACATGAATCTTCACAAAATTTCCGACATGCAGTCCCCGAGACTCATGTCAAGCTTACTCGGCGTGAAATCTCGCAATTTTCCGACATTTTTTTCCAGGATTGCACCAACACCCGGACTGAGGTGTTCAAGAAGCTGCTCTTAGAGCATAGGAAACTCCGGAATTCCCACAAGCAGCTGCAGGAGATGATGAAGAAACGCGACGACGCGCACAACGCTGCGCTAAAAAAGGAACAAGACGAAGTGTCTCGGCTCCAGAAGGAGCTTGAAGCGGTTCAGAATCAGAAAGCCGAGACAGAGAAAGCTGCTGCTGCGGAGAAGAAACAACGGGAAGAGGTAGCTCAGAAGCATAAAGAGCTCCTTGATCAGACCGAGGTCCGCGCTACCTCGGCACAACAAGAACTGGATGCCCTCAATGCTAAATGCGACATCTGGCTGGCCGAGCTCACCCGGATCAACCACGAGATGGACAGTAAGTTTCCTTTATCTTTTCTCTTCATTTCTTTTGCCTTTACCAACATTAGATATATGCCGGTATATAACTCAATTCGGTGATAGCTTTTCTGTCTTCAGAACACTTCTCCCATTCCAAGGCCGCTGCAGTCAACACTACCCGCAGGGCACGAGAAAAAAGAGCAGAGACTGGCCCGATCTCGGAGGAATGGGACATTGAAGATCATCTGACTGCTCTGAATGCTCGCATATCCCCTCTGAAGTGCATTGGTACTGAACTCCTTGATGCTGGTATCCGGGTTTACCGGATTCTATGGCCAAACTCTGTGACTCGAGCTTCCATCTCTGAGTTATCCAAATGCCTGCTGGCTGCCGAGACAAGGCTCCGAGAGTGGAGATCCTCCTCAGCCCGTGCCGGTGCAGATCAAGCTCTGACCTTTGTGCTCTCTTGGTACGAGGCAATTGATCTCAACGCACTGAAATCCCTGCGCGCCGACTCAAAATGGACGTCGGATCCAAATTTGATCCAGAGCCACAAGGATGCAGCCTCTTTCATGGCCAGCTACGCCCAAACCCAAAGTTTCATTCCTGGTCCAGTTTACTCCGACGATGAAGGAGATGACGAGGAAGAGGATGAAGAGGGCGATGATGAGGAAGATGGCATTGATGAGAGATCGAGGTCGAAGCTCCCGACACTGCTACTGCCGGAGCAACCGACACTGTTGAGCCGACCGCGACCGACACCTCTGAGAAGCCGGCAACCAACACCTCGGTCGAGCCTACGACCGAGATATCTCCTGAAACTCGCACTGCTCCTACTGCTCCGAGCTCCTCCGAGGCAGCTGCCTGAACTTATCATAAGCTGAACCATTAAATCCCCGGAATGCCGGGTGCAGATGTATATATACTCTTAAGTTTTTAACAGTGCTACTTTATCATGCTAGTTTCAACTAGACAGGCTTGATGCCGGATCACCTTTCACCGAGTCCCCGAGTTTACTTTCTTGTTCTACTATACTTAGTAATCTTTGCTCTTGTCTACCATTCAGGCGTTCGACAGTCGAGTCACAAGATCAAAATTATAGCATACAATACTTGTAAATTTTGAGGTAAGGTTTAGAGTCATCCGACACAAAGATAAGGAATGAAAAAACCGGGTTAGTAAACAACATATACCGAATCATTTTTGGACCGAGTCCCCGAGTTGTTTTCATGTTTACTATATTCCATAACCTCTGCTCTTGACTGCCATTTTGGCGTTCGTCAGTCGAGTCACAAGATCACAACAAATAGCATACATTACTTGAACTTTGAGGCAAGGTTTAAAACCATTCGGTATAGGGACAACACAGATAAAAGAGATAAAACACATGCATATAGACAAAGGCAGTCCCCGAGTTTCTTTTCGGAGTGCCAACATTTCATTCAAAGGAAACCGAGATACATACATTGCGCCCTTAAGAGTAGAAGGGACGGAGTAGAGCTACATTCCAGGGTCGTTTGGTTTCCTCTCCGGATTTGTCCATCTTGTTCTTCATTGCTACCTGTGCATCTATAAGATAATATGCATCATTGTGCAGAGCCTTGCTTACAATGAACGGTCCCTCCCATGGAGGTGATAGCTTGTGCATGCCGGCTTTGCGCTGCACCAGCCTAAGCACCAAATCTCCTTCTCGAAAAACCCGAGGTTTTATCTTCCGGCTATGATAGCGGCGGAGATCTTGCTGATATATCGCTGACCGAGATAAGGCCAGCTCTCGTGCTTCTTCGAGCAAATCGACATCATCCTCTCGGGCTTCTTTTGCCTCGGTTTCTGTGTACAGAGTAACTCTTGGCGAGTCATACTGTATGTCGGTCGGCAGGACCGCTTCTGCTCCATAGACCAGAAAAAATGGCGTATAGCCGGTTGATCGATTCGGTGTGGTCCTAAGACCCCACAGTACTGCTGGTATCTCATCTATCCAACAACCCGGAGTTCGCATCAGTGGTTCCATCAACCGAGCTTTGATGCCGGATAGCACCAATGCATTTGCTCTTTCCACCTGCCCATTGGACTCCGGATGCGCCACCGATGCAATGTCAAGTCGGATTCTGCTTTCAGCACAGAACCGAGCAAAGGCTCCCACAGCAAAGTTTGTGCCATTATCCGAGATAATGCTGTGTGGGTAACCATATCTCAAAATGATGTCTTTCAAGAAAGACACAGCTGTGTGACCGTCACATTTGCGGATTGGCTTCACCTCGATCCACTTGGTAAACTTGTCCACCATTACCAGCATATGAGTCATGTTACCTCGGGCTGGTCTGAATTCTCCCACCATATCCAGACACCAGACAGCAAAAGGCCAAGTGATGGGAATAGTTTGAGTGCCGAGGCTGGCATGTGGATCTTGTGAGCAAATCTCTGACATCCTTGACACTTCCTCACGATATCTTCTGCCTGTTGCAAAGCTGTGGGCCAGTAGAACCCATGCCGGAATGCCTTAGCAACCAATGCTCTTGAGCAAGCATGATGACCACATTCTCCTTGATGAATTTCCAAGAGCATCTCTTGCCCTTCCTCCGGTTCAATGCAACGCTGCAGCACTGTGGTTGCACTTCTCTTGTACAACTCCATGTTGATGATGGTATATGCTTTGGATCTTCTTTGCACTCGCCTGGCCTCGGCTTCATCACTTGGCAAACTCCCATCCATCATATAGGACATTATAGGTTGTGCCCATCCTGGTACAGGACGCACAGGAAATATCGGTTCATCCACCTCCATTGCCTCAACCGACATTGCATCCTCCGACATATACTGGTCAGTCCCCGAGTTCTGCCAAGCAGTCCCCGGGTTCTCCCAAATGCATCCGACATCGACGTCCATGGGAACAGCATCAGACTCCGGTTTCTTCGGGATAAAGATTGACTCGGACTCGGGCGATGGTTTGATTGATGGCTTCCTCAAATGCTCCAAGGATATGCCGGGTGGGATTGGATCCCGAGATGAACCTAGCTTGGACAGTACATCGGCGGCTTCGTTTTCTGCCCGAGGTATATGCTTGTACTCGCAACCTTCAAAGAACCCCGAGATCTTCTGGACATGAAACCGATATAACGCCATGTTGGCGTCTAAAGCATCCCAATTTCCCGAGACTTGCTGCACCACCAGATCCGAGTCTCCGAAGCATTCTATCCGGCGAATACCAATTTCCTTGGCCACATTGAGCCCATGAACAAGTGCCTCATACTCGGCCACATTGTTAGATGCCGCAAAATGAATCTGCAACACATATCTCAGTTGATCCTGCTTAGGCGAGGTAAGGACTACCCCGGCACCTAAACCAATTTTCGTCCTGGAACCATCAAAGTGCATTCTCCAGTAATTGGAGTCAGGCAATGGTGGCTCATATTGCATCTCGGCCCAATCCACAAAGAAATCAGGCAGTGCCTGAGATTTGATGGCATCTCTTCTTTCATAATGTGGCGTATAAGGAGCCAGCTCAATGGCCCATTTGGCTACTCGGCCACTTGCATCTTTGTTACCAATGATTTCCGAGATAGGAGCTTCACACACCACTGTGATTGGATGCTCTTGAAAGTAATGCTTTAATTTCTTGACCGCCATATAGACGCCATATGTCATTTTCTGGTAGTGAGGATAATTTTGTTTGGATAACGAGATCACCTCGCTCAGGTAATATACCGGCCTTTGCACGGTTTTGCCATCTTCTTCTCGCTCCACTACTAATACGACACTCACAACCCGGTTTGTGGCTGCAATGTAGAGCAACATCGGCTCTTTGGGTAATGGTGAGGCCAATATCGGCGCAGTTGCCAACATCTTTTTTAGCTCAGTGAACGCCGCATCCGCTTGCGGGGTCCACACAAATGTGTTACTTTTCTTCATTAGTTGGTATAAAGGCAATGCCTTTTCTCCCAACCTACTAACAAACCGACTTAACGATGCCAAGCAACCAGTGAACTTTTGCACATCCTTGAGATTATTCGGCAACCTCATGCTCTCAATAGCACGGATTTTTGTCGGATTTACCTCGATACCTCGGCTCGACACGAGGAAACCGAGTAACTTGCCTGCCGGCACACCAAAGGTACATTTGTCCGGGTTAAGTTTTATCCGGAATCTCCTTAGATTCGCGAATGTTTCTCTGAGATCATCAATCAGAGTGGATTTCTCCTTAGTTTTGATGACAATGTCATCGACATACACCTGCACATTTTTGCCTATTTGATCATGCAAGCATTTTTGCATACATCTTTGGTAAGTAGCACCAGCATTTCTCAAACCAAATGTCATGACACGATAGCAATAAGCCCCGTACGGGGTAATAAAAGCAGTTTTCATTTGATCAGCAGGGTTCAGCGGTATCTGGTGAAAACCAGAATATGCATCACAAAGGATAACAGCTCACACCCGGCTGTGGAATCGATCACTTGATCAATCCGAGGCAGCGGGAATGGATCCTTAGGACATGCCTTGTTCAAGTTCGTGAAATCAATACACATGCGCCACACAATGGCCACATTCGGGTCATCCTTTTTCTTTTCTACCAGGACCGGGTTAGACAACCAGTCCGGGTGCAGCACTTCCATGATGAAACCAGATGCAAGTAATCTGGCCAGTTCATCGCCTATCACCTTTCTCCTCTCATCCGAGAGACGTCGCATAGGTTGCTTCACGGTTTCATATCCGGCCTGACGAACAAAGAGTGCTCAGCCAACTCCCTCGGAACACCTGGCAGGTCCTGATTTGACCATGCAAAGATATCCCGATTCTCACGGAGGAAGTGACTGAGCTCGCCTTCCTATTTCTCCGTTAACCCGGTACCAATGATGACGTTGTGGTCCGGGAACGCCGGGTCAACGTTGATCTTCTTCGTCTCCTTCGGCACCTGGAATGCCGCATTCTGCTCCGGGTTACTCATACCCGGCATACCGAGTTGCGCGGACTGCGCCAACGCCACCACTTCATGGATCTTCTTCTTCTCTGCAGCAATGATTAATGACTCGGCCAGACACGAGCCAGCCGAGGCACACTGCAAGGAACGCTTGTAATCACCCGAGATGGTGATGATGCCATTAGGACCCGGCAGCTTCATCTTGAGGTAAGCCACATGGGTAGAAATCATGAACTTGGCCAGTGCCGGTCTGCCAAGCAAAGCATGATATGGACTCTCGAGGTCCACCACCTCAAACTGGATGCTCTCAGTTCGGCAGTTGTCCTTGGTGCCAAACAACACATCGACCCAAATCTTGCCCATAGGTGCACACGAGACACCCGGCACTATACCATGAAAGGTCGTAGAACTCGGCTGCAGCATGTTTGCCGAGATACCCATCTTCACCATGGTGTCTCGGTACATGATGTTGATGGCACTCCCATTGTCAATGAGAACTCGGGTGAACCTGACATTAATGGTGGGCCCAATGAATGTCGGATCCACCACCAGAGCATAACCTCCCGGGCTTGGCATGATCCGGGGATGGTCCTTCATACTCCAGCTGATCTCCTGATCAGACCAGTGCATATACTTCGGCACAGCCGGCATAACTGCGTTTACCTCGAGTGCACGCCGGTTCAAGCTCTGCTTGTCAGTTGGCTCGGTCACAAACACCACATAGCTCTGGTGAGCCTCTCTATAATCACCCTGACGATACTCACCCTGGCCACCGGGACCAGCATTGCCACTGTTGCCTCCGACATTTACTTGGTTGACAGGTCTCGGAGCTGGAGGCCTCTGTGCCGGTGCATTCACGGGAATTGCGTTTGCTCCGGTGAGCGGTAGTGCTTGCCTCTGTTGAGGATATGCCGCTGGAGGCCTCTGAGGTCCCCCATCTGATTTCCTCCGGAGCCTCCCCCTTCCTTCAATGTGCGCTGATACCAGCTGCACTGCCGGGTTGAATGATTGGCCGGCCTGCGAGGATCATGCGTGTGATAGCTGCATGGCCCATCCAGCATTGCCTCATAGGTCAATGGCTTCTTCTGGTCACTCCACGGTCTTTTCCCTTCTTGATTTTGGCCCCAAGCAGGACCACTGGTCCTCTGACGCTGGCTAGCGCCGGCATCTGGCTGGTTTTGCTCCGCTGTCGCAACTTGATTCGAACCGTACCGGTAATCCGGACGGTCATCTCTCCTTTTGTTTCCGAAATCCCCGCGGCCACCTCGGTTGGCTGGTCCGGGTCCATTGTTACCCTGATATTTTCCACTTGGCTCTACCGAGTTCAGCTGAGGCTGCATCGGATCGCCCAATGCATAGCTATCCGCAATCCGGATTGTCTCGGCCAAGGTGGCCGGCATTTCCCTCTGCAACTTCTGCCAGAGCATGGAGCCGTGTCGGCACCCCTGGGCAAACCAAGAAATGGCCTGCGCCTCCACAACTCCTTCACAGGAATTGCGAATAGTACTCCACCGGGTCAAGTAATCCCGGTCAGTTTCATTATCCCTCTGCTTGCACATCGCAAGCTGCTGAGGACGATTCGGTCTCTTGTATGTGCTGGAGAAGTTGCTAACAAATGCTTCTTCAAAGTCCAGCCAGCAGTCAACGCTGCCCTCTCGCAGGTTGTTCAGCCAGATCCGGGCTGGCCCTTCCAACATTTGCGGGATATACCTTACCGCCCATCGGCGGTTTCCTCCCGCGATATGCACTGCCGACACATAATCTGTCAGCCAGTCATCCGGCTTGGTGCTGCCGTCATACGTCTTCGCGCCTCGGTTCAACTGAAAGTGTGGCACCGGTGGCTCCCTCATGATCCGAGGTCCAAAGCATGCAGGGCCAGGTGGGCCTTGCTCTTCCAGCATCTCGGACATAAAGATCCTGTCCAACTTGTAGCGTGCATCATTTGGTGACAACTGGCGAGGTCCCAGCCGGGATCCCAGTGCACCTTCATATCTTTGATACCCGGCTTTCTCCATAGCCGAGTAACCATCATCGTAACGGTTGGCCACCTGGTCAACACCTTGTGGCTGCTGAACATGCTCGATATTCTGCTGCTGCCGGGCGGGATTTCGTGTCGGATACCGAGGTGGATAGCCTCGGCCAGCCGAGTTAACTACTCGGCATCTGGACCGCCCGGACCGGGATTGCTTTTACCCCGGCCGGCACTGCCTCGCCCGACTAACTGTTTTCCGGCATATGCCGGATCATATGCCTGTATCTGCTTGTTTTACCGGAGTTTACACTCCGGTCCCGATCTCCACCGACATGCGGTGATGAAGCTTGCCCCTTAGATCCTCCACTGGCTGCCTTAGCCGAGTGAACAATCTGGGACCCACCTGCAACTGTGTTAGCCTTAAGATAGGCCTCATTCTGCCGGGTAGCCACAGCTATCAACTCATTAACTCGGTCTTGCTGCCTACGGAGAGCTTCTCCGGATAAGCCGGACAACTCGGCTCTTGCTGCCTCGGCAGCTCTAAGAGTCTTAGCAGGGGAACTATACTTCGGCTTCTCGACCGACAAGTGACTAGGAGTCTTACTGGAACTAGATCTACCATCTCTAGCAATCTCGGCATTGAGGCCTTTACCCCTCTTACGCACATCCTCTATGCGACTAGGGTGAGCAGCTACCGGGGTAAAACCATGTGCTTGGTTATACTCACGGAGAGTTATCCCGAACTCTCTCCTCACCTCGGCCATCGCGAGAGCCTCCTGATGTAGGCTCTGACGACGCGACTCCAACTCTGCCTCCATTTGGGCAGCATCTGTACCGGCAGCTACCGGCACAGCCAGCTTCTCGATTATCTCCTCGAGAGGAGCCGGCCTAACCGGTACCTCGGATGTACCGGCCTGGTCGCGGAGGTTCTCCCTCCTCTCCAGCGGCAGTTTCGCCGATCTGGTGGTCTTGGGGAGGTTTGCCGGCATCTCCTTTGCTGGGTTCTCCTTTGCCGGCACCACCCGCAGAGCCGGTCATCATGACCTCTGCGCAGCTCCCGGGGCGAGCGCTACGCCGGCCGCGAGCCGCACAGACAGCAGGAGGATCCTCAGCCACAAGCACCTGCTCCGGGTACTTGCAGACGAACTCAGTGGCGACGTAGATCTCGAACGTCCCGAAGAGGACGAGGCAGCCGTTCCTCGGCATCGGCCTGCTACCGAAGCAGCCTGCGTTGTCGCTGATGAAGTTCAGCGTGCCGAGTCTGTGGACAAGGCCACTGACCACGCGCTCGCCGGAGGCGATGATGGAACCCGTCCGGATGAACACACCAGCCAGCGCCGCTGCTGCCCCACGGTGGGCGCCAGCTGTCGTGGTGGTATCACGCAGATGCCATAGGATGGCTTAAGTTGGGGCCGATGGACGCTGGTGGAACCGGGGAGGGCTAGCGCGCTAAGGAGCGCACACGGAAAATACAAGCACACACACAATATACCCAGGTTCGGGGCCCTCGTGAGGAGGTAACACCCCTACTCCTGCCTGCTCTCTCTATATGTCGGTATCTCACAAGTACAATGGTGCTCCTTGAGCTGTATCTTTGCAACTATGGCAGTGAGCTCTAAGGAAGAAGATGAAGCTAAGGGGGAAATGTCTCTCTCTGGGCGTTGCCTCTGGCCATCCCTCACGCAGGAGGGGGTGAGGGTCTATTTATACCCCAGCACTAGCAACGGTCAGCTCCGTACCGGCACTGTGGCCACGCACGCCCGTGTCAGCCGTCGTACCGACACTGTAGCCACGCACTCTGCACCGTCATGATTGTACTCTCTGCAGGAGACACGACGTGGCTTGCCCATACCTTGTCCCATGTCTCTGCTTCCACGTATAGCCGAGGTCAGCGGCGTCCTTCTCCTACTCCCACGCCCGTCCTTGGTCAGCAGAGGTGAGCCCGGTCACCTCAGACATGCGCCATACCGCACGCCATGCTCCCGTGTCAGACGGGATGCGACAGTAGCGCTGACCTCCGTCCGACATAAGGTGCCTCATCTCTATAACCCGGCATGGATATGCCGGATTCCCTTTCCTTACTAGCCTCCCCTGCACATAAGAAAACATATAGGATACCGACATATATATGTCGGTCAGCATGTCTCGGATCCCTTATCTCGGATCCCATATCTCGGTCAGTATATGTCGGTTCCCGCCAACATCATAACTCGGCCTCCTCTGGGCCCGGGTATGTCGGTTTTTTATACCTCGGTCTAGTCTTGGACACAGCTTATACCATATCATGACCCTACCCAGGGGTAGCCCCCCCCGACACTAGGGGATGGAGAATGGCTTGCGGACGCTCTCCATAGCGAGCTCGGGGTGGTGACGGCCGTGGACGCGCGGACGGCGTTTGACGGAATGCAATCGTCAGTGCTAACCTCCCTGGGTGATGCCAAGATGTCCTTGAGGCCGCGGGGAAGGTTGTGAATGGCTGGGCGGTGCCGCGCTGGCGAATGGTGCAGTGGAGGCCTGAGTTCGTCATCGCTGACCTTGCACGGCCATTGCGCACGACGCTCGGGCGTGACCAAAGGCGCACGTGTGTGGGAGCTTCGGGGGCGATCTTATCGCGTCTAGCAGGAGCGGATGGGTGAGGGGGATGGAGGGCACGGTGCTGGGCCAGCTCGGCGTCATCTTCGTCCTCCTCCATAGTGGTGACCATGGGCAGCATGGGTGCGAGCTCATGCCCATGGCTACGACCAAGGCAGTGAAATTGCACGTTTCCATCGTGCTCAGGTGAGTGAGAGAGGTGAGTGGGAGTGGGAGGGGTGAGTAGTTTGCCGAAATTCGCTCGAATTCGAGCGGATTGGATTCGGATTTGGGAAGAACACAGTGCTGTCCACTAGGTGTTCGACAGAATTCCTGAACCAAATCCAAATTCAAATTTCTGTGAATTATTTTCATAATTTTCTTCATATAGATTTATCAAGATTTGTGGTTCTGTTTTGGTATTTATTTTGCAAGTGTAACCTAGTACATTTTATGATTTAAAGAAGATAAAGAAAGAAATAGAATTTTAAATTTAGGTTTTTGAAAATATTTATTTGAGAGGGATAAATTGGTAGGAATAAAATGAGAGTGAGTATATTATCACTCCTCTGAATTTTGTATGAAAGAATTATTGATTTTCTAACTTTGAGATATTTTTATGTCACATGTCAATTTGTGGGATTGTTTCCAATTTCAATTTTGGGTTCCACCTTTTTACTTTAATCAAACAAGCCACACAATTAACAAGGAACAAACAACACTCAATCATGCAATAAATTTTTTTGTTGGTCCCAAATTTTTGACTTATAAAACTTGTTACAAATTTGGGATGTGACAGAACTTCCCCCTTAGAATAAATCTCGTCCCGAGATTTGCTAGGCTTAGGTGCTAAAGAGGTTTGGGAATTCGCTTCTAAGATAGTCTTCACGTTCCCAAGTTGCTTCCTCTTCGGAGTGGTTAGTCCACTGGACTTTGTAGAACTTGATCTTGCACCTCCGGTAAGATGAACATCTTCGTCGAGAATCTTGATGGGTCTCTCACGATAAGTCAGGTCATGGTTCAGGTCGATGGAGAGATGGTCGATGTTTTTAAAAACATCGGGCTTGTCGAAAACTTCTAGACACTTCCGGAGCAGGGAAATGTGGAAGACATAGTGAAATTCTGATAATTCTGGGGCCAACTCAAGCTGATAGGATACTTCTCCTCAACGGGCAATGACCTTGAAGGGTCCAATATATCTTGGCGCCAATTTTCCTTTGACATGGAAACGCTGCATTCCCTTGAGTGGTGTCACTCGGAGATAGACATAATCTCCGACGTTGAAGGTGACATCACGGCGCTTGGGATCAGTGTAGCTCTTTTGACGGGATTGGGCAGTTTTGAGACACTCACGGATAAGGTGGACTTGTTCTTCAGCTTCACGGAGGGTATCTGGTCCAAACAATTTGCCTTCTTCGGTGTCGGACCAATTCAGGGGAGTACGACACTTCTTGCCGTAAAGTGCTTCAAACGGGGCCATTTGTAGACTGGACTGGTAGCTATTGTTGTAAGAGAATTCTGCAAACGAAAGGCAATCTTCCCATTTGGAACCATAGGATAGAACACATGCGCGAAGCATGTCCTCTAATATCTGATTCACTCGCTCAGTTTGGCCTCCGGTCTGGGGGTGATAAGCTGTGCTAAAAGCTAACTTGGTTCCGAGGGCTTCGTGAAGAGCTTTCCAGAATCTTGAGGTGAATTGCGTGCCTCTATCAGATACAATCTTTTTAGGCACTCCGTGCAGGCTTAATATTCTAGAAATATACAAGTCGGCTAGTTGATTTCCTCGATAAGTGGTATTGACGGGAATGAAACGGGCAACCTTGGTCAGTCGATCACGATGACCCAGATTGAATCGTGGCCTCGGTTGGATCTTGGAAGTCCGGTAATAAAGTCCATTCCAATCTCATCCCACTTCCATTCAGGAACTTTCAAAGGTTGAAGCAATCCAGCGGGTCGCTGATGTTCAGCTTTGACTTGCTGACATATATTACACTTGGCCACGAAAGAACCAATCTCTCACTTCATCCCATGCCACCAAAATCTCTCACGAAGGTCTTGGTACATTTTTGTCCCGCCAGGGTGGGTTAATAAGGGGTCTCGTGGGCTTCCTTCAGGATTAACTCCTTAAGTTCCTTAACATTGGGCACGCAGATACGGCCATTGAATCTCAGCACTCCTTTAGCATCTTCGGTAAAACCGGGTGCTTTGCCGAGAGAAATCTTCCTTTTAATTCCTTCAATGCTTTCATGATTCTTTTGGGCTTCCTTGATTTGGTCCATCAGGGTTGGGGCTAACTCTAGATTGGCGAGATAACCATGGCTAACAAGCTCTAGTCCAAAATCTTTAAACTCCTTGAACAAGGCTGGTTGTTCGGCTTGGATCAAGGCATTTAAGGTGCAGGGCTTGCGACTAAGGGCATCGGAAACTATGTTAGCTTTTCCGGGGTGATAATGGATCCCAATATCATAGTCCTTGATTAGTTCCATCCATCTCCTCTGTCTCAGGTTCAACTCCTTCTAGGTGAAGATATACTTCAAGCTCTTGTGATCCGTATAGATCTCGCAGCGATGTCCCACAAGATAGGGACGCCACGTCTTAAGAGCAAGAACAACGACAGCTAACTCCAGATCATGGGTTGGGTAATTCTCTTCATGCGGTCACAACTGTCGGGATAGGTATGACACAACTTTGCCTTCTTGCATCAGAACGCAACCAAGTCCGAGGCGTGATGTATCGCAATACACGTCGAAACTCTTGGTGACGTCTGGCATGATTAGGATTGGGGTTGAGGTCAGTCTCTTCTTTAATTCCTAAAAGCTATCTTCACACTTCTGGGTCCACTCAAATTTCTTGTCCTTTTTCAACAGTTGGGTCATGGGCTTGGCTATGCTGGAGAATCTTCAACGAACTTGTGGTAGTAACCCGCTAGTCCGAGAAAACTTCGGATTTCAGTCACATTAGTGGGGGCTTTCCAGTCAACGATGGCTTGGATCTTCTCGGGTCAATAGAAATTCCTCCAGCAGACACGACATGTCCGAGAAATGCCACTTCACTAAGCCAAAACTCGCACTTGCTAAGCTTGGCATACAGCTTATGCTCTCGGAGGGTCTCCAAAACTAGACGCAGGTGTTCAGCATGCTCTTCTTCGGTCTTGGAGTAGATAAGGATGTCGTCGATGAAGACTACCACAAACTTGTCGAGGTACTCCATGAAGATCTTGTTCATGAGATTCATGAAATAGGCGGGGGCATTGGTCAGGCCAAAGGAAATCACGGTGTATTCAAACAAACCGTAACGGGTGGTGAAGGCGGTCTTGGGAATGTCTGACTCTCAGATTTTCAACTGATGATATCCTGTCCGAAGATCGATCTTGGAGAAGACTCGGGCTCCGTTCATCTGATCGAACATCCTCGATCTTGGGAGAGGGTACTTGTTTTTAATGGTCACGTCATTGAGCTTGCGATAATCCACACATAGGCGTGTGGTACCGTCTCTTTTGTCCACGAAAATAATGGGTGATCCCCAACGTGAAGCGCTTGGGCGAACAAGACCTTTCTGAGCATATCAGCCAACTGCTGCTTTAATTCAACCAGTTATTCCGGATTCATCCGATAGGGCTCTGGGATATAGGGGCTGTTCCTGGAATAAGTCACGAACTCAATATCCCGGTCTGGCGGCAAACCAGACAATTCTTTAGGGAAAACATCTTGGAATCGGTGAACAACACAGATCTCATCTAGGGTGGGTCGAGATATGCCCTCATGGCAGCCTGGTCGGGAATGGCTGGTTTCAGACACATACTCCACTTCGACTCCATTATCTGAAGTGAGGAAAACAGCTCTTCGGGCGCAGTCAATACGGCCTTGAAACTTGGCTAACCAATTCATTCCAAGTATAACATCTATGCCCTGGGTTCCTAGTATTACAAGGTCGGCTGCAAATTTTTCGCCTCCGATCTCTATGGAGGAATTGGGGCAAAACCTCTTGGTTTCTATGGTGGAGCCAGGGATTTGTATACTCATAGGTTTATGTAGGAAGCCTTCTACTAAACCTCCCTTAGAGACAAACTCCTCAATAACGAAGGAATGGGTGGCACCGGAATCAAATAGAACAGTTGCAGGTACAGAGTTGACAAGGAACGTACCCAGCACAACATCTGGCGCATCCTGGGCTTCTTCAGCATTGATGTGGTTCAGACGGCCTTGGCGACAGCAACATTTCCACGGGGTGCGGCATTCTTGCCATTTCTAGCACGGCCTTGACCAGGGTTCGGCGCCGGTGCATTGGGGCGCTGAACATTCCTCTTTGGATTGGGGCATTCTTTGGAGTAGTGACCCTTGGTGCCGCACTCAAAGCAGACAACATTGGGGCCACGGTTGAAGTTGTTGAATTTCCTCCGGGACGGTTGTTGTCATTGGGGCGATGGAAGTAGTTTGGGCGGTTAGGAAAGTTGGGGCGTGGTGCTTGTGGTGGTCGATAAGCAGGCTTGGATGCTGGCTGAAAGGTACAAGGCTTCTGGTTGCTAGAACCTTCTGAGCATTCATCCTCCTCTTACGACCTTCAAACATTGACTTGCGCTGGTCTCCAGCTGGATGGCCTTGTCCACAAGCGACTCCAAATCAAAGAAGTCATGGATAACCAATGCACACTGCAACTCATCATGAAGTCCATTTAGAAAACGCTCCATCTTCTTCTTCTCGGTGTCGGTGTCGTTAGGAGCATACCGAGACAAGTCGGTAAACTCATCAAGATATCCGACCACATCCTTACTTCTCTGCCTCAGCTTACGGAATTCATCCTTTTCCTCTCAATGAGTCCGCCGGGAATATGCTTCTTGCGGAACTTCTCCTGGAACTCAACCCAGTTGATAACATAGCCAACTTGCTGGAGAGCCTTGGTAGCTTCCCACCAAGCTCGTGCAGGTCCAGCAAGATAGTGGGTGGCATACAGAACCTTCTCATTTGCTCCCATAGCAGCAACTTCCAGGTTGTTCTCGATGGTGCGAAGCCAATCATCGGCTTCTAGTGGGTGAAGTCCCTTGTAATAGGTAGGCGGGTTGGTCTTCTGGAAGTCGCTTAAGGTGGATCGCTGATTTTCATCACCATTGCCACCATTGTTGTTGTTGTGGTTGACATGAGCAGCGGCAATTTGCTGCAAGGCGGTGAGATGAGCTTGATGCTCCTCCCGGGCAGCTTGGCGCTCCTCCATAATGAGTGCAAGGAGTTGGGCGGGGGTCGGTTCAGGTGGCGGGGGTGGTGCATCTGGGTTGTTGGTGCGACGAGTGTCCACCATCCTGAAGTATACAGGGTATAAGAGGCAAGGCAAAAAGGTTTCGACTAAGGGGAAAACGATGAAGTCGCAAGGGGGTTGATTAATTAAGGACGGTATTAAAAGATTTTTGCACAGATCAAACAAGACTTCATATAACACAAGCATCACGTCAACGAGTTCACAACATCATGCTTACAACATCACCCTACATCTAATGTACATAATACATGGTTTCAAAAGAAGCAACACCTAGACTCGACTAGCGATAAGGGGTCGACATAATCCTACGGTAGTACTCAAGTCACTCGCCTACTGAGGTGGAACCTCAGGCTCAATTGCGCAGCGTCATACTCATAGGTAGGCTCCTCCGGGTCATCCTCCTCATCCTCGAGAACTGCCTCGAACGGCTCCTCTTCCTCGTCAACTAACTCCTCCTCGTAGTCCATCTCCTCCAGGTAATCCTCATCGTCACTGATGAAGGCGCTGCTCTCCCTGCGGAGATCCTCGTCCTCCTCCTCCATCTCGTTAGCCTGGTGCTCCATATCCTCGATCATCTCGTCCTGCTCCGCCACCCTCTTGCGGAGCTTGGCGACGGTCTTCCTCAGCTGGGTCCTCTTCTGAAGAAGAGCGACCTTCTCCTGCTGCAGCTGCGCCTCACGCTCGCGACTCTCCCTGAGCGAGATGCGCTCAAAGTGAGCTCGAAGTCTAGCACTCATCAGGTCCTCCTGGGTGCGGTAGAGTAGGACCTCCATGTCCAGGATGTAGTTTCCAAACGCCGGGTGTCGAGGGGCTCGAATGGGGTGTCCATCATCGGTGCGCCTGCCGTAGAACTGAAAGCGGGAGTTCACCAACTCCGCCTTGTGCTCCTCACAAAGTCGGGCCAGCAACCTCTGCATGGCACGACACAGTCCGTCGTCCCAGTGGGCATCCATAGTGGTGAAGATCATCGTCTTGGATCTGGGAGACTTAATGTTCCCCCGAACAGACGACTCGATGATCCAACTAAGCTCCCGTTGCCGTGAACGTCAACCTGGGCTCCCTGAAACTCAGGAGCGGGGAGACCCAACAGCTTGCTCAACTCGAACAAGTCGCTCTCGAACATCAGCTTGCCATCCTTCTCAAGTTGCTTAAACTCGGTGAAATGGAGTGCCATCTATAATTTTAAGCAAAAATTTAAGTTAGTGAGATTTTTTTGAAAGGTAGTGAGATGACAAGTGTACAAAATTTTAAGTTAAATGAAATAACAAGTGCGCAAAATTTTAAGCTTAATCGGATGACAAGTGTGCAAAATTTTAAGGGTACAAAGAAAAATGTAATACTTAATGTGAGTAAAATTTTGCATAAATGTGAGGATTGGGAGATAAGCAATTTTCGAAAATACTTCACTCCTTTATTTCAGAATTTAACTTTTGTAACTTCTATCTAACGACCATGCTAAACTAAGGTCTCTTAAAGTCAGGATGGCTCTGATACCAGCTCTGTGGGGACCCCGGACTAGCTGTCTGAAATACCCGATTATGCTTAACACAACGATCCCGTGATCAGTCTGTCGTTGCACATAATCCGAACTGAATACCAAAGTTTACATCCATTACAGTGCCGAATTAAAGTCTTACACATATGGTCATTTAGACCAAGTCTTACATAGGTGCCTTCATGGGCCAAACCAGATTATTCAGCGGAAGCTACGACGTAGTAGACAACACATCCTAACATCAACCCGACAGGCAGTTGACTTATGGAGATCCCTAGTTCGCATAGTAGTCACCATACTCCTCTTCGGCATAGTGCTCCTCGAGATCTGGCTAAGACAATAGCCAGGGACGAAACCAATATGAGTACAATTTGGATTGTACTCGCAAACTACCCCAACTTGAACATGCACTAGTTTTACATTTATTTCATAAGACTTTTATTTATTGAAAACACCTCTTTATCTTTATTGAAAAAGGGTAAGAAGAATTTTATAACTTTCCTCCACAAATCACCATTTTATTTATTTCTCCAAAACCCCTCCTTTTTCCGACCATAGCCCTTCATGGTCAGTTTGCTTCCAACAACCGCATACCGATCCTTTGGTATAGTTGTATAAAACATTCTCCACTTCATTTTCTTTTTAAAACTCAAAATTTTACAAAAACTTGCACAGAGGTCGAAGTAGGGCCTTCCAATTGTCCATGACCGAGGACTCGGCTATTCGAATAGTTTTACACTCTGCAGAGGTAGCACGCTTTTCCCACATTCATCCGGTAACTCATCGTGTCAGCCACGTCCCGCCATACAAGGTATATGCGAAGTTGAGTCACCGACCATAGCCTCTCCTTTGCTCATGCTAGTACAGGACCCTGCCCGTATGACACTTTCCATCGACACTCGGTCCAGCCCTTCGGAACCTAAGTGTGAGGACTCATAGTTTTGCCTGGCGACCCAAAGGTGGCGTCTTCTATCCTATTTCTCATTTTAGAGGACCCAGGTCAGGGGTAGGTCACCGAACCATCCCCTCATGAAATGGAGTCATCTCCGTTGTTGAGGTATCCCATGCTAAAATGAGCAAACTACATGACTACGCCCTTGCCCATATGTGGGTAAATGTGGTCGCACAGGGTATGGTTGATCGACGTAAGTACTAAGAAACAATGTGCTTTTTATCAAAACCACCATTCTCCACTTGTTCACTTCAACACCATCATCTCGGCATACCATAATTCATCCGAGGGTTTTCAAAGGAGTTTTGAATAAACAATATTTTTCCCATCCTATAGTTTTATATATACTACCTTATACTTCTACATAAGGTGGCAAAATAGTTTCTCATATGCTTTTGAAAAGGTTTTCTAAATCATTGCTACTTATGAACAAACATATTGACCAAGTAGATGTATATATTTAGGTGCATGATCTGAGAGTAGCTTGCCTTGCTCAGCAAAGTTCCCGGGGTCTTGCTCCTATTGTTCAAATTATTCCCCCTCCTCGCAAGTCCCGGCAACGATCTCGTCTAAACGTCAAACAAGCAATACAAACAATCACTACACTACTCAATCAACATCACAACATTACAAATCTTAAACCCTATAAATAGCTACTGCAACACACAAGACAAACAATTTGGGTTCAATTTAATTGAATTAACCATTATTTAATCATGACTTAAATATGGCAGACACTAGTTATATACGTTTAGATGTATAACTCCAGCTCTGTTGACCACAAAAATACACACTAAAATTCTACAGATAGCTACTGATGTTTAGAAGACAACACAATTGGATTGGATTCAATTTGAGTTACCAAATTTCCTACACAATTGTTTTATTCCAGAAGCTTGTTAATCAAGTTTTTGCTACTGCCTAAGCTCTATTGATCATAAAATTGAATCATTTTAGGGGTAACTAGCACTGATTAAATGTGATCTAACCAAATTGGTCCTAACTCATTTGGGTTAAGCATTAATAATCTATAATTGTTAAAGTGCAGAACGGTTTGCTAACTTTAATCTAATGCTAAACAAATATTATTGCTTAATTAATTCTACCAAAATTAGGGAAGCTAAGTGATCATAGTACTAAGCTAACAAAATTAGATTGGAATTATTTTGGTTAATAGAGTAACAGAAACAAACAAGTTTGTGTTTTAAACCTTCTGTGGCACTTTAAATACTACACATTTGTTATTAATCTAAACAAGATGAAACCAATTTGGTTGGATAAACAATTTCATAAGCTATCCAGAGAATTTTGATTCGATTTATTTGGACTTATAAATCTTGAGATATTGATTTTTGAAGTTGGTTCCAGTAATGATTTTCCAGATATTTAAATTGGAAAACTCTCTGTTCTGGATAATGTTGAAATCCCTGACGGGTGGGGTTCACTCGTCAGTGACTCAAACAGAAATGTCTCCCGCGCTGGATATGTTTAAAACACTGACAGTGGGGTCCGCCTGTCAGTGTCTCACCTAAACGAAGCGGTACGACGTCGTGGATTTAAGATCCAACGGCTCATGATGGCCGCGAACGGCGACGACCAAAAATGGGCGGCGCCGCCGTGCCAGCGATGGCGAGGTGGTGGATTCGCTCACCTAGGGGCTCGAGAGAAGGTGTGGATGATGCAGATCGAACGCGGCGGCCTGGGGAAGCTTGCTGGAGGAGTTGCACTTGCTGGGACAGTCCGATTCGTTAGAGGCTAGGGGTGGGTGAGGGGGATGGAGGCCACGGTGCTGGGCAGCTCGGCGTCATCTTCGTCCTCCTCCACAGTGGTGACCACGGGCGGCATGGGTGAGAGCTCATGCCCATGGCTACGACCAAGGCAGTCAAATTGCATGGTTCCATCGTGCTCAGGTGAGTGAGAGAGGTGAGTGGGAGTGGGAGGGTGAGTAGTTTGCCGAAATTCGCTCGAATTCGAGCGGATTGGATTCGGATTTGGGAAGAACACAGTGCTGTCCACCAGGTGTTCGACAGAATTCCTGAACCAAATCCAAATTCAAATTTCTGTGAATTATTTTCATAATTTGCTTCATATAGATTTATCAAGATTTGTGGTTCTGTTTTGGTATTTATTTTGCAAGGGTAACCTAGTACATTTTATGATTTAAAGAAGATACAGAAAGAAATAGAATTTAAATTTAGGTTTTTGAAAATATTTATTTGAGAGGGATAAATTGGTAGGAATAAAATGAGAGTGAGTATATTATCACTCCTTTGAATTTTGTATGAAAGAATTATTGTTTTTCTAACTTTGAGATATTTTTATGTCACATGTCAATTTGTGGGATTGTTTCCAATTTCAATTTTGGGTTCCACCTTTTTACTTTAATCAAACAAGCCACACAATTAACAAGGAACAAACAACACTCAATCATGCAACAAAAGTTTTTGTTGGTCCCAAATTTTTGACTTATACAACTTGTTACAAATTTGGGATGTGACATTGTTCCTCATGGTTGCCGCGAGGAGGATTGTCCTCGCAATATCTATCACGGCTACTACGTCCTCGGCAATGGTGATTCCTTCTCTCGGCTCCCAACGACGTCGACAAAGTTGTTTGGTTGTTTGTCCCTGAAATATCAGTGTTGGTGTTCGTGCCAATGTTGCTTGATTAATTTAATGGCTACGTGCGTGCACAATGCCTTGGCATTGCGGCTCAAAATTAAAAGTATGTGAGAACATTCGTTGGTATTTACAGGTCTATGGTTTGGTGTATTCTTCGTTGTTCTACGGCTGCATTCAAAAAAGTACAAGATTGTGTCACGGAAGAAGAAATGGCTTGAAGATCTCAAAGATTTGCTCGTCTCTTTTAGTTTTGTTTTTGTAATCGATGTAATCATGTACTATTTGCTGGTTTAATATATATGGTATTTGCTAAAAAAACAAGTGATATCACAGCATAAAAGAAGAAAACTTGCAAGAAAAATGCGGAGTACCCGATGACTTACAATGCACAACTTGGGATATATCTATACTCCTATACGGTGTGCCAATTTTAAAAGTTTGAGTACAATAATTATATTGCAACTTTTACCGTTGATTGGACACCATCGGACGGCCTAGGCCACTGGGTTTAGCAAGTATCGCCCACCTTTCTCTGTCATTCTTTGAAACATCAATGAGTTTGCTCCAGCTGGCCCCTCCACGGTCAACACTCCCTCCGCTAGCGATGACTGTTGCTTAATCGGCGAGAAACTTATGACCCGTGTACCTCTGTTGGCTAGTCCTATGCTCTCCATATCGACCGCTTCACACCTGAGTAGCTCGCTTAGAGCATCTCTAGTAGAGCCCGCAAAACGGGTAAACCTGCAAAATAACCGTCGGATGCGGATTCGAAACCGCAAAAACGCAAAGAGCAGAACGCTCAAAACTCTCCAACCCGTAAAAGATTTTGAGGGGCCCGTGAATCCGGCCCTCGAAACGTCAAATTCAGAGATTTCACCGCCGAACTGAGGGGGGCCTTTATAAGGTGAAAACGGTTGGTGGGCTGAATATTCAGGACCCGCCGGTGACCTTCCGTCGTGAAACACGCCGGAATCGCCTGAATCTCGCTGGAATCGCTGGCATCTGCTGCTGCGCCGCCGTGGAACACTGGCAGCTGCTGCTGCGCCGCCAACTTTCCAAAAATCGAGGTCGACCGACGGTGGAGCTCGCAGGAGCGCGCGAGGAGTCGTGGCCACCAAATCCGGCCATCGGGGGGGCTCGCGGGTGGAGCCGTCGGGGGGCTCGCGGTGGGGGGCTCCTGCAGCCGCGGCCACCAAATCCAGCCGTCGGGGGGCTCGCAGGTGGGGGCTCGCGGGTGGAGCCGTCGGAGGGCTCGCGGTGGGGGCTCCCGCAGCCGTGGCCACCAAATCCGGCCGTCGTCTTGAACGCGGCCACGGGCGTGCTCGCGGGGCTCCGACCCGGCGGCGTCCTCGCGGGGCTTGACCGCGCACGCCGCGGCCTGCCACGCCGTCGACGCCCCCGTCTGCGGCGGCAACGCCGGCACCCGCGACGGCACGCTTGCCGTCCTCGCCGGCGGGGACAAGGAGCAGCGACGGTTTTGTTTTGTTTTCAGTTTCTCTAGCGACGGGAAGAGGATAAGATGAAAGGAAGAAGAGGAGAGAATATTCTCTAGCATATTCCAGTTTACAGTTTTGTTTTCAGTTTCTATTCTACGCGGTGACTTTTGGACCTGTAAAGCAACCAAAACGCGACCCTTAAAACACGTTACGGTTTGGCGTTTTAAGGGTTCTGCCAGAGATGCTCTTAGACCGCATCCACGGACACTGAATACATATGAATGACATGGGGGCTTAGAAATCTAATAAATCTGAGAGTTTTTGCAAATCAGGGAAACTACAGAAATAAGACGTGCAAAATTGAACTAGTATATCCAATCGCATGTGTATGGAATCAATTTACATTTCTGCACAACAAGTTTTCAACACTTGATGCTCTATAATGCTATTTGCGTCAAAATTAGGGAGTCGTTATAATGACTGTGTGCAAAGCACGTGTAGCTGACTAGTATTTCTACGCATCGAGTAAGCAATGACAAAATCGCCTATTCCAAAAAAATCAGCAAAACGTGATGTAGATTTCGCAATTTTGTGAGTTTGCCCCATTGACATTGATGGCAGGGATAAAGAATAAGAAGCAGTATATGAAAATGGTCTCTCTATGTCTCAGCTGACTGAGACGTAACTTATGTCTTAGTCAGGTGATGTCACCTTTTTCCTGTTAGACAAATTTGGCCCGCTCCGCTCCTCCGACCGTTGTTGGGCTTCGTTGCTTCCTCTTTTTTTTTGTCTTCTGTTGTCCTCGTGTTTCTGGGCTGATGTTGGGTTGGCACGGCTGATGTCAGCGGCGGCGGATGCGCCCGCTCTGCCGAGCTCGCGCTCGAGCAGGGGAGCACGCGCGCGGCTAGAGCCGCGTGGATCCGTGCGAGGGCGTCCGCGGGAGCCGAACGGGTGACGCACGGAGCCATATGGTCGCCGGAATCACCGTCGGCGACCACATCCAGCGGCGGCGACGGCGCACACGGCCACGGCCGTTACAGAGCAAGGGGAGGACGAGGAGAAAGTCCTACAGGACCAGGAGCTCACCACGAGGGCGATGGAGAGGTTGGCGAGGCCGGAGGAGGTCGGGGCGGAGCGAATCGAGGTCGTCGGGGCGGCGGCCGGAGTCGGGGAAGATGGGCACGTCGGCGGTGATTTAGGGCGTCCCAGCTCGCGAGGCTGGACAGGGGTGGAGAGGAGGCGACGGCGGAGCTCGGGGTCGCCTTCGATTCGTCGGGGAAGGCCTGCAGCGACGGCGTCTCGCGTCGGCGACGACGGCGGTTCTTCGGCCATGCGAGGGAGAGCAAACCAGAGAGAGGAGGGGTGAGCGAGGGAGTGAGGACGAGGGAAAGGAGGCATGGCATCTCCGTGGCTTATCCACGCGAGGATGGAGATCAGGAGGTGGCATCGACAAGTGATACGTCTCAAACGTATCTATAATTTTTGATGTTCCATGCTGTTATTATATCAATTGCTACATGTTTTGTTTACACTTCATATCATTTTTATGCATTTTCTGGGACTAACCTATTAACAAGATGCCACAGTGCCAGTTCCCTGTTTTCTGCTGTTTTTGGTTTCAGAAAATCTATTAAGGAAATATTCTCGGAATTGGATGAAACAAAAGACATCGTCAATAATATCACGAGGAGATCACGGAGTCCAAACGGGAGTCGGAGCAGACCCACCAGGGGGCCACGCCACACTAGGGCGCGGCCCAGGGTGGGCCCGCGCCCTCCTATGGCGTGGTGGCCCCCCTCGGCCACCGACGCCGCCTCTTCGCCTATATATTCTCCGCGACGCGAAAACCCTATGACGGTCGATCATATTCCACGAAAAGTTCCGTCGCGGCCGTCATCGTCAATCTCAGATCGGAGGAGTTCTGAATCTCTTCCCGGCACCCTGCCGGAGGGGAGATCATCACCGGAGGGCTCTACATCACCATGCCTGCCTCCGGAGTGATGTGTGAGTAGTCCACCCCTGAACTACGGGTCCATAGCAGTAGCTAGATGGTTGTCTCTCTACCTTGTGACTCCATGTTTAGATCTTGTGAGCTGCCTAACATGATCAAGATCATCTTATTGTAATGCTAGATGTTGTGTTTGCTGGGATCCGATGAATATTGATACCATGTTTATTCAAGTTGTTTATCTATGTGCTTTTGATCTTGCATGCTCTCCGTTGCTAGTAGATGCTTTGGCCAAGTAGATGCTTGTGACTCCAAGATGGGGTATTTATGCTCGATAGTGGGTTCAGTCTCTAGATATCTGGATCAGTGACAGAAAGGTCTAGATGGTAGATGTGCTGTTGCTACTAGGGATAAAACATTGGTGCAGTGTCCAAGGGCACTTGTATTGATTACATTACACACTTTACTTCATGCAATAATCTGTTGTTAGCAACTTAATACTGAATGGGATGCGGATGCTGCCTTGAAGGTGGATTATTTAGGCATAGATGTTGTTGGAATAACGGTCTATGTACTTTGTTGTAATGTCCAACTAGATTTCATAGTAGACATCTTGGCATGTATTGCATTGTTATGCCCTCTCTATTTGTCAATTGCCCGACTGTAATTTGTTTACCCAACATGCTAGTTATCTGTTCTGAGAGAGACACCACTAGTGAACTGTGGACCCTGGTCCAATTTCCTCATACTGTTTACACAACCTGCTGCAATCATCTGTTTCCTGTTACTTGTTGTTTTTCCTGCTGTTTTCCACACCATACGTTTAACTCTTTGTTTCTGCAAGACCGGAGAGATTGACAACCTCTCTGTTTCGTGTTGGGCAAAGTTCTGGTTTGTGTCTGTGTAGATTCCACGTTGGTGCAAGCTCCCTAGCGCCAGGGGGGGGTCAACATCAACAACCTTCCGATAGATCATCAAGTCCTACTGGATTGATAACCTTGGGTAGATTTCTCAAGGGAAAACTTCTGCTGTCTACATCATAACCTTCCTCTTGGGGTTCACCAACACGTAGCCATCAACAAGCACAGCCACGGTGCTTCCTGCCTGGCTGGAGGTAGAAGACAAAGGTCATTTTGCAAAGAAGGCTCTTGGTGTTTTAAGAAATTATAACAAAAAAAATAATTAAAACTCAGTTGCAAGTGCAGTCGCAACTGTCCTCTCTCAGAAAAAACTCAGTTTCAACTGTGGTTGCAACTGGCTCGGGAGATAAAACTCAGTTTCAACTGCAGTTGTGACTGGATCGGGACAAAAAAAAACCCAATTTCAATTGCAGTTTCAACTCCAGTTGCAACTAGATCGGGAAAAAACTCAGTTTCAACTGCAGTTGCAACTAGATCGAGAGAAGAAAAAAACCAATTTCAACTGCAGTTTCAACTCCAATTGCAACTGGCTCGGGAGATAAAACTCAGTTTGAATCCAGTTGCAACTTCAGTTACAACTAGCTCAGAAAAAAAAACTCAGTTCAACTCACAAAGACAAAAAAACAAAAACACAACAACAAAATGAAATAAAAAATCACTAAGAAAAATAATGGATATAAATTATTAAAAAGATAAGAATTGCAAATGGTTCTGAATAAAACTCAGTTTCAGCTGCAGTTGCAACTGGATCGGGAGAAGAAAAAAACGCAATTTCAACTGCAGTTTCAACTCCAGTTGCAACTAGCTCGGGACGGGAAAAAACTCAGTTTCAACTGTAGTTGCAAACTGGATCGGGAAAAAACTCAGTTGCAAGCGCAACTGCAACTGGCATGTCTCAGAAAAAGAACTCAGTTGCAAGCGCAGTTGCAACTTTCTTCCAAAAACAAATAAATAATAATTAAATCTAAAAAAGAAAATAACAAAAAATAACAATTAAAAACTCAATTTCAACATGCAGTTGCAACTGTCCCCCTTTAGGAAAAAACTCAGTTTCAGATGCAGTGCAACTGGCCTGTCTCGAGAAAAAAACTCAGTTTCAGATGCAGTTGCAACTGGCCTGTCTCGAGAAAAAACTCAGTTTCAAAATGCAGTTGCAACTGCCTGTCTCGAGAAAAAAAACTCAGTTTCAAAATGCAGTTGCAACTGGCCTGTCTCGAGAAAAAAAAATCAGTTTCAAATGCAGTTGCAACTGGCCTGTCTCGAGGAAAAACTTAGTTGCAAGCGCAGTTGTAATTGGCTTCAAAAAACAAATAAATAATAATTAAAATTAAACAATAACAAAAAATAATAATTAAAAAGTAAGTTTCAGATGCAGTTGAAACTGGCTTGTCTCAAAGAAAAAAACTCAGTTGCAAGAGCGGTTGCAACTGGCCTGTCTTGCAAAAAAAAACTCAATTGCAACCGCAGTTTCAACTGGCTTCCAAAAAAAAATCAACATTAAAAAACAAATAAAAAATGATTAAAAATGCAGTTGCAGGTGCAGTTGCAACTGGTCTGTCTCGGGAAAAAACTCAGTTGCAAGCACAGCCGCAACTGGCCTATCTCGGAAAAAGAACTCAGTTGCAAGCACAGTTGCAACTGACCTGTCTCAAAAAAAAAACTCACTTGCAAGCGCAGTTGCAACTTTCTTCCAAAAAACAAATAAATAATAATTAAATCTCAAAAAATAAATAAAAAAATGATAATTAAAACTCAATTTCAAATGCAGTTGCAACTATCCTCATTCAAAAAAAAAAAACTCAGTTTCAGATACAGTTACAACTAGCTTGTCTCAGGAAAAAAACTAAGTTGCAAGCGCAGTTGAAAGTGGACTGTCTCGGAAAAACCTCAATTTGTTGCAACTGGACTGTCTCGAGGAAAAAACTTAGTTGCAAGCGCAGTTGCAACTAGCTTTCAAAAAAAATTAAAATTTAAAAATAACAAAAAATAATAATTAAAAACTCAGTTTCAGATGCAGTTGCAACTGGCTTGTCTCACAAAAAAACTCGGTTACAAGCGTAGTTGCAACTAGCCTGTCTCGGGAAAAAAACTCAATTGCAACCGCAGTTGCAACTGGCTAACTCAGTTGCAAACATAGTTGCAACGGACTGTATTGGGGAAAAACAACAAAAATAATTAAAATTAATAAGACAAAATTAACAACAATGCACGAATCACAAAGCAAGAACATATCTGACAAACATGGATGTCACTGAGCCTGAGCTAAATCTTAGCTAGTAGATAATTACCAAAAGGGTGTCTCCAAGTCTCAGTCAAATGAGATTTAACTTAAATTAAAATATAGAACATAAAAAGAATATATCTCAATTGAAACTAACTACCAAAACTCGGGGAACTCTCAGTTCCAACTACAATAGCAACTGTACTATAGACTCAAAACAAAACTCTGTGGGCCCCAGCTGACATCAACAAAATAAATTTCATACAAAAACAAAAAAAGGACAACAAAACACGCAAAAAAAAGCCACACATCTAAACTTAGCCAATTCAAAAAAAGAACGAAAAAAATATTCAAAAAAAGAGAGCAAATGCCTTCAAAAGCATAAATTTATTTATTTACTTGGATCATACAAAAAACAAAAAGAGCAGCTACTTAAAAAAGAATTAAAAACGGGCCACAACTATCCACCACCGAGACCAAAAAACAACTAGCAAAACGCTACCGACAAATAAAAAAGCCCATCCAGGACCACGCTCTACCAGCCCAACCCAGTAATGGAATTCGCGCTTCAGGAAAAAAAGACGACAACACAAAGCCCACCAGCGCTGGGCAAACAGGCCAACCAGCCAGCAACTCAAAAAAAGCAACATCACGAATCGCGGAGCAACACAAAGATCGGACGGCCACCAACTTGACTGAGACATAAGCTAGGTCTCAGCTAGCTGAGACTTAGCAAAACCGATATGAAAATGGCACACAGTACTACCTACGGCGCCATAAAACCAATTCTGATGTGGCATATAGAAACAAAGACGACATTTCTTGCTATGAAATAGTTAAAGGTGCTATTCATAGCATAACTAGAATTTCATTTTGTGAAGAAAATAAATGTTTATCCTCATCTTTTGATAGATTTGATAGGACACAGAAGTCGCCTAGAAGGGGGGTGAATATGCGACTAAAAATATTGCGGTTTAGACTTGAATAAATGCGAAATAAAACTAGTTTTTAATTTATCAAGCACAAAACCTAAACAAGCTAGCTTCACGTATGTGCACCAACAACTTATGTTAAACAAGATAGACAACTAAGTGATAGGGAGATATATAACTTCAAGCTCGCTCGATGGCTATCACGAATAATTGCATAAGTAAGTGAAACATGTAAGTGCACATGTTCGTTATCGCACAATTCCGTGGAAGTATGACTCCTGATTTATATCGTCAAGAGAGCTATAGCAAAGTCTTTCACAATCCCCAAAACTGTGTGTCACCAGCATAGCTGTGTTTCGCACCCAAACAATGTCTGAAAATAGTTCACTCTGCAAAATGTTAGTAAGTTAAACTATGGTGGTGAAAGTCTGATGTGAAAGAGAAATAACGAAGACGTAAACGGGGAGTCCGGACTGACCACTAGTACTCATATTAATGATGAATAAATATTTGTTCTTAGATATTTTAAATTTGTAGGGGAGGAGTCCCGTATAAAGTCATGCCCTGAGTCTATCAGGCAACACGCCCCGCAAAACCACTGCTAGGCTGAAAGAGCATAATTTAGTCCCTTGTGTTTTGTGTGTTAGTTAACAACACTAGTGAACTTTTGACTTGGTGTTAAGTGATGCAGGTCTTAGTTATATATTGCTTGTGCATCAACACCAAAAAGAATTAAGAAATGAATTTCCCAAGTGCTGGAGTTCACCGGAAATTCCGGTCAGAACATCGGAATATCCGGTCCAGCAGAACTGTCGAAGAATTTGGCTAAGGACCAGAATTCCCAAGTGCTGGAGTTCACCGGAAATTCCGGTCCAGAACATCGGAATATCCGGTCCAGCAGAACTGTAGAAGAATTTGGTTAAGGACCAGAATTCCCAAGTGCTGGAGTTCACCGGAAATTCCGGTTGGTTTCATCGGAATATCCAGGGTACCGGAATATCTGGTTCCAACTTATACCGGAATATCCGGTTGTCTCTGCACTCCAACGGGCAGAAATTGGAGGGGTATTATACCCCTCCACCTACCTCCAGCCACTTAGCTTGACCATCTTTGAAGAACACCATTATTACAAGCTCAAGATTTGATAGATCTCCCAATCCCTCCACCCAAACTTGTTGATCTTTGGATGATTGAAGGAGAAGGCCCCGATCTACATCTTCACCAAGCCGTTCTTCATTTCCCCATCATTCACTTGAGGGACCCTTTGCTAGGATTTACTTTGGGAAAACCTAGCTCATTATTGTACTCACTTGTTGTCTTTGTGACAGATTTGTAGTTGTTCGGGAGCCCCCAATCCTCTTGTGGGTTGTGCCCCGGATCGTTGTTGTAAGGGCTCCGGATTCCGCCTTGAAGGATTCGATAGTGGAAGGTGAACCAAACCTTTGTGGTGCGGTTCATCGGAGAATAGGGTGAGCCTTTGTGGCGTTGAGATCGACCTTTGTGGTGCCTCACACCCCTCCAACGAGACGTACTCCCCTAAAAAGGAGGAACTCGGGATTACATCCGTGTGTCCGCGTGCTTTCACTTTCGGTTACCTCTATCCTTATTTACCGTCTTTACTTCGTGTATCTTGCTTAGTTGCTAGCTTGTCATATAGGTAAATTCACCGTAGTTGCATATCTAGAGAATTTACCTTTTGTGTCAAGCCTAATTTGAAAAAGTACTAAAATTGAAGTAGCACCTATTCACCTCCCTCTAGGTGTCATACGATCCTTTCAATTGGTATCGGAGCAAGTTGTGCCATTGTCCACATAAGGCTCACTAGATGTTACCTTTGACATAATAGCCTCATGAGCTAACTTTAGCTTAGCATAGGATGCTAGAAGATCATCATTAGAGCTAGATAGCTTTTCACGACTTTCTTCCAATTTCCTATACTTGCTAGTTAGCAACTCAAGTTGAGCCCTTAGCTCAACATTCTCCTTCAAAATAGATGCTTCACAAGAAGTGGAGTTAGTAGCACAAGCATCATTAACATTAGAAATGGAATAAGACAACTTGGCAAGCTCATACTTTTAGATAGTTGAGTTTGGAGTTGATCATGAGACTTGCTAAGGCGAGAGTGTTCACTTTTCAAAGCCTTATGAGCTTTGTCAAGTCTCTCTATATCCTCAATTAGTCTAGCATTGCCAACACCAAATTCAACACAAAATATGCGGATGATGCTTGGATCAATAGGAAGTATGTGAACGCTCTCATGCCCTTCGAGCCCGTTGACTTGAAGGCCCTACAAGGAAAATACAACTACCTTGAGATGACATCCAATGAAGTTATGCAAGAGATGCAAGCCTTCAAGGTTGCCACCAAGAATGCTCTAGACAACTGTGCTAGGGCCATGGGAATGAAACAAGGTTCCTCTCTTGCTTTGAAGGCCAAGGTTGTGTGCCTTGATGAACATGATGAAGTTGAAGCATGCCCGAACAACATTCCTCCCGATGCCCTTGAACAAGCCCTCCATGGTCACATAGCCCTTGCAACAAGGACATTTTGGGATGACCCGGCCAAGGCAAAGGCTCAACTTGATCGAACAAGCAATCCAAGTGGGAAGAAGGAGTTTGCTAACAGGATAAAGACTTGCTACAATTGTCATAACAAGCATCACTTCATCAAAGATTGTCCTTATGAGAATAGAGAGCTACACGTGGAAGGCTTGTCCTCAAGGGCAAATCAAACATGATACAAAAGAAGCCTTTCATCAAGAAGAAGCCTTTCTTCAAGAAAGCACCAAGAATTGTGTTGATGACTCAAGAAGAGTATCCTTCCGATGATTCCGAAGAAGAAGAACCCACTCGTGAGGTGGCCGCATTGGCCATTGTATCAACTCCACCTCCTTCTCTCTTCGAATCCCCCAATGAGAACCTCTCCATCAACACCGCTCGTTGCCTCATGGCTCACGTCACCGAGGTATCATCTTCTACTCCCAAGACTATGCATGAAATAGATGATAAAACTAGTCTTGTGATTAAGAAAGAACTTGTTGCTTCCGATACTATTGTGGCTAACTTGCAAGGTGAAGTTAAGGCATATGTTGAGTCTCTCTTGAGACAACTTGATGCGGCCGAAGAAATCCTTGATGACAAGGGAAAAATTGAGAGAGAGGACGCTCTCACCATTGCATCCTTGAATGCCTCTCTTGAAGAAGAGAGTGAATATAGAACTTCTCTTGAGGAAAGACTTGAGTCCTTGATGATAAAAATGATGAAATAATTGCTAAAATCATTAAGGATAGAGACCATGTCTTTGCTAAATATAAAGTGATTAAAAAGGAGAAAGCCGATTTGTGGTTGCTAATGCTAGACTCCTTGAGGATATGGAGAAACTTGACAAGGCTCACAAGGCCTTGGAAAGTACTCACTCTCTTCTAGTCAAGTCTCATGAGCAACTTCAAACTCAACTTTCTAAATCTAACTCACCTAGCACTCTACTCCCTCTTGATCATGCAAATGTTATTGAGGAAAATGCTAGGTTGAAGGTTGAGCTTGCCAAGGCCACTAGTGCCAAGACCTCTATTCCTAAAGGTAAAGAAAAGGTTGTTGCTCAAGTGTTTGAGCAAAAGCCACACAAAGGGAAGGAGGGTCTTGGTTATGTAGCCAAGGCAAAGAAGAAGAAGAGCAACAACAACAAGCCAAGCCCGCACAAGCCAAGACTCCCATTGCGAGTGGGAATGCCACTAGGGGCAAGACCACTCGTAGTGACTTTGCGGGAAATGCTAACCCTCACTACATTCTATATGTTGATTATTATGGTGATGTTTATGCAAAATATGTTGGTCCTTATGATGGTTATGTTGCTCATGCTATTTGGGTCCCAAAGACCCTTGTTGCTAACAAAGAGGACCCATTGAAAATGGGTACCTAAAATCAAGCAATGATTTCTTGTAGGACTATGCTTCCGGTGGGTCTAAATGGGTGGTTGATAGTGGATGCACTAGTCATATGACCGGAAGCAAGAGATCATGACGGAGTTGGGACCAAATATAAATCAAGCATCCGTCTCCTATGGTGATAAATCAAAAGCGGAGGTAAAGGGCTCGGCAAGGTGGTAGTTGCAAAGGATATCACCCTTGTAAATGTCATGCTTGTCGAGTCCCTCGGTTACAATCTTATGTCCGTTCGTGCACTTAATAAGATGAATTTTGATGTCCATTTTACTATTGATATGGTGGTACTCTTGAGGAGCAAGACTCTAAAGGTCATGTTCGTTGGGTATGTTGAAAATGAGTTGTTTGTGGTGGACTTTTCGGGGTCACCAACACTCAAGCAATATGCCTATTCGGAAAGGCCGACGTGGGATGGTTGTGGCATCGCCGCTTGTCCCATGTCAACATGAGAACTTTGCAAAGTCTTCACAAGGGTGGCCACATTCTTGGACTAAAAGACAATGTTTCTTTTTCTAGAGATCGTCTTTGTAGGGCTTGTGTTGAAGGAAAGATGCATGATTCTCCCCATCCAAGCAAGACCATCATTTCATCAAAGAGGATATTGGAACTTCTTCATGTTGATCTCTTTGGTGCCGTCCTCAACCAGTCTTGGTGGGAAGAAATATTGTTTGGTGATTGTTGATGACTATTCAAGATTTACTTGGGTTTATTTCTTCAAGACGAAGGATGAGACCCAACAAGCCGTCATCGACTTTTCCAATGAAGTTCAACGCCAACACAATGTCCCTATATTGGTCATTAGGAGTGATAATGGCTCCGAGTTCAAGAACTACACCCTAAATGAGTTTCTTAGTGAAGAGGGGATTCGTCATCAATATTCCGCTGCATATACCCCTCAACAAAATGGTGTAGCCGAAAGAAGAACCGGACCCTTATGGATATGGCAAGGTCTATGTTGGCGGAGTTTAAGTCTCCACTTTCTTATGGGCCGAAGCTATCTCCACGGCGTGTCATTCATCAAACCGGCTATTCTTTCGCGTTGGCAAGAAGTTTACACCTTATGAGATGCTCACCGGCAACAAGCCCAATGTCTCCTACTACCGAGTATTTGGTTGTAAGTGTTTCTATAAGATCAAAGTGTTCGTTTGTCTAAATTTGAATCTAAAGCTTTAGAGGGTGTTTTTGTTGGGTACGGTGCCGAATCTCACACTATAGAGTCTATGACAAAACCTTGGGAAAGTCATAGAATCTTGTGATGTGAGGTTCGATGAGAATGACGGCTCCCAAGTGGCGCAATTTCATGTTTGTGATGTAGATAATGAGAAACCTCAAGATGCTATAAGAAGAATGGGCATTGGTTTCATCGCCCCATTGAGATTCATTACGAGCCTCCTCAAGCAAGTCCAAGCTCCACTCAAGTGGAGACCTCTCATCACAAGTTGAAACGGCGCCTACCATGGAAGCAAATGATGCACCAACCCAAGAACAAGTTCAAGACCCTCCTCATGTTGACCAAGTTGCTATGCAAGAACCAAGTTCTCCATTTGTTGATGCTAGCCAAGGTCATGACCAAGATCAACCCTCTCCTTCATTGTTGAAGATGTGCATAATGATGATCAAGGTCAACATTCCGGTCAAGACGGGGACTCAAATGATCAAGATGATCAAGAGATACCTCCAAGATGCAATGAGATATCGAAGCCCGTCGAAAAGCAAGAATTGTAAGAGACTTTGAAATAAAGAGTCACAAGCTAGAAGAAATCCTTGGTGACCTAGAAAGGGTGTTACCACAAGAAGACAATTGGCAAGCTTTAGTGAACATCAAGCTCATATTTCCATGGTGGAACCAAAGAAAGTGTTTGAAGCTCTTGAAGATCCGGATTGGTTGGAAGCTATGCATGATGAACTCAATAACTTCAAGCGCAACAAAGTGTGGAATCTAGTTGAGAAGCCAAAGATTGCCGCAATGTTATAGGCACAAAGTGGATATTCAAGAACAAGCAAGATGAGCATGGAATGGTTGTGAGGAACAAGGCAAGATTGGTTGCACAAGGATACTCTCAAGTTGAAGGCATTGATTTTGGAGAGACTTATGCACCCGTGGCTCGCCTTGAGTCCATCCGTATCCTTCTTGCATATGCATCACATCATAACTTTAAATTGCAACAAATGGATGTGAAAAGTGCTTTCTTAATGGTCCTTTAAAGGAGTTGGTATATGTTAAGCAACCACCGGGTTTCGAGGACCCAAATTCCCTAACCATGTCTACAAGCTTGATAAGGCGCTCTATGGTCTCAAACAAGCACCTCGTGCTTGGTATGAGCACCTAAGAGAGCTATTGCTAGACCGTGGATTTGAATTGGGGCAAATCGATCCCACCTCTTTACCAAGAGGGTTAAAGGGGAGCTTTTCATATGCCAACTTTATGTTGATGATATTATATTTGGCTCATCTAACAAAGCTTTCAATGATGAATTTTCAAAGCTTATGACCGATAGGTTCGAGATGTCTATGATGGGCGAATTGAAGTTCTTTCTCGGTTTTGAGATCAAGCAATTGAATGAAGGGACTTTCATCTCTCAAACCAAATATACCCAAGACATGCTCAAGAGGTTCAATATGCAAATGCTAAGGAGAAGCGGTTTCCCATGGACACCAAATGCCATCTTGAACTTAACCCCGACGGTATCGATGTTGATCAAAAACTTTATCGCTCTATGATTGGTTCTTTGCTTTATCTTTGTGCATCTAGACCCGATATTGTGTTGAGTGTAGGGGTGTGTGCAAGGTATCAAGCCGCTCCTAAAGAAAGCCACTTGGCGGTCAATAGAATCCTTCGATATTTGGTTTACCCCAAGGTTTGGTTTGTGGTACCCAAAGGGCACTAATTTCTCTCTTGCCGGGTACACGGATTCGGATTGGGCCGGTTGCAAGGATGATAGGAAATCAACTTCCGGGGCATGCCAATTTCTTGGTAGGTCCTTGGTGAGTTGGTCTTCTAAGAAGCAAAATTGCATATCTCTATCCTCCGCCGAAGCCGAGTATGTGGCGGCCGCTAGTGCATGCACTCAATTGTTATGGATGAGGCAAACTTTAAAGGAATACGGTGTCAATTGTGACAAAGTGCCTCTTTTGTGTGACAATGAAAGTGCTATCAAGATTGGCCACAACCGGTGCAACACTCAAGAACGAAGCATATTGAGATCGTCATCATTTTATTCGGGATCATATTGCCGTGGTGATATTGAGCTTGGCTATATTCCAACCAAATCCAACTTGCGATATTTTCACGAAGCCTCTTGATGAAGCAAGATTCATTTTTGAGGCATGAGCTAAATATCGTGGATTCGAGGAGCTTGACTTGACTATCTTGCATACACACCTATATTTTGACTATCTATTTGGTTTAGGTGTAGGCATGGACATAGGGGGAGTGCGGCCTAATACATTGGACCATCCCTCCCCCATTATGCCGATAGTAATACCTCATTTATCTCTCTACTTTCATTTGTTGAAATTGTGAGCTTAAAATGACGAGTAGTGGTTGTGAACCCTAGATATATCTTCGCGGTGTCACGCCACAAACTCATACATGGTGGCCTAGGCCACCGCCCTCTTCTTTGCGAAGAGTTGGTTCTTATTTGGATCTTCATTGAAAACCTTTTTGGATTTTTGTTCGCTCTCGGTTTTTATGGAAAACACACTCGATTTTGGCCTTTATGTTTGATTCTTGCAAGAACGAGTGTGAAGTACCAATCTCAGTTTGGTAATCTTAATCCCATGCCATTCTTACCTAAAGCCACTTCCAATCTTTGCACATAAATCTTGTTTTGAAACTGTGGAAGTTTAGGGTTCAGCAGGACGTAAATTCCGATTTTAAGAACCGGAATTTCCGATGGGCCGGAATATCCGGTCCAAGTCAGGACCGGAATATCCGCCTGGGCGGTTTGTCCTCTATACTGGGCAGGTCAGGGTGAAGGGTTCCTTAGAGCACTTCTTCCACCTCTGACCTCCTCTCTCCTCTCCACCGCCGCCTGCCGTTCCCGCCGCCCCTCCGGCGACTCCCACCATCGGAATCTCCGGCCCCCGGCCAAATCTGCTGCTCCTCCTCCAAGTGCTTTCCTCAATGGACGAGGGTGAGTCCCTATTTTTCAAATCTTGGATGCCCCATCTAGATTTGCTCAATAGAGATTTATACGTGTTTTCCTTGGTGGTAGGAGTTCCCTTGGTCATTCCCTGCATGCTAGAATCACTAGGCGGTAGAAATTTTAGTCAATCTACTTTTAGACCTAGGATTTGAATCAGCCTTGTTCTGAAAAATTCAGATCGGATATTCCGGTTCTGCCGACCGGAATTTCCGGTTTTGGCAGTTTTGTCAGATCTTTACTGATTTGCCTAGGACTAAGCAATATCGACTTGTTGCTACTCTCCTAATGTATCTTTCATCATTCCCTGTCCGGAGACTTGTGTGTACTTATCTTGTGCTTCCTATCTATTCTTCTTTTTCATAGGTGGTTCGAGTGGGGCTTCTCTCAAGACTTTCTCTCGCAAGCGTCCCTCCTACCCCAATGAAAGTGAAAGTGATGGTGAGGCTGCTGCTAGGAAGCAAGAGCGAGTGGCTGTGAGAAAAGCCATGGTTCCCGCTAAGAAAGCTTCTCTCAAGCCTACTTCATCTATTTCAAAGAAGAAAAAGGGCAAGGAAACAAGGCCTAGCTACAAGACAATGAACAACGTTGACTATGCCCGAGTTCGTCAGAAAGATTGGTATAAAAAGGAAGAAAGGGATAATGAGATTGAGGATTCCCAGTTTTGGTGCATGGAGCAACTCTTCATTTACAATGATGTTTTTCTCTCATTCAAGAATCCCATTCGTCCAATGCTCCCTATGAAGCATCAAGCTCTCAAGGACAAGCCAAGTTTTGCTCTCGCTGCCCAAGTCATTGAACAATTTGGTCTTGTCACTCTCATGGAACAACAATGTGATTACAGTGAGCCCTTGGTGATGCAGTTTTTCTCCACTCTTGTGATTGAGGATGACATTAACAAGACTCTCAAGTGGATGACTAGGTCGACTTTTTGTACCTCGAGCTTCAAGAAGTTTTCTCGCTTGCTTAGATATGCTTTCAATGGGGCACGCGTCGCCAGGAGGCCCAGAGGCATCGACACCTGCTGAGGACTCCAAAACGTCGCGCCTTGGGCTCGAAGAGGCCTCGAGGTTCACCTGGGGGCTCTGGTGAGACCCTCCCTCTTCATCCACACGGGGGATTTCTGGGGGCTCAGAGCGCCCTCGCCATCAGCCCCGCTGTCCTTCTGCCCCTGGGGCGCGTCTTCCTCCCCTCCAAGGGCAGGATCGGTCTTCTCCGCCGAGGCCGCTCCCGCCGCAGCCTCAGTGTCCACCACCGGCGCTTCAGGGCCCGCGTTTGGTGGAGGTGGCGGCGCAATGGCCTCCTCCATCTCAACATCGGCGCGCACCTCCGCCCACGTCGCGGTCTTCGTCGTGTATTCCTCCGCCGGCGTTGCGGTCTTCGCCGCATGTTCCTCCGTCACCTTCTCCTGCTGCGCAGGAGGAGCGCCAGGCCGCGCGGTCGGCGACGCCGTTGCCTCAGCTTTCTCCTCCTCGTGGTGCTCCTCCGCCTCGGGAGGAGGAGCGGTAGCGTCGTGAGGCACCGCCTCCGATGTAGGCGCTGCAGACGCTGCTGCAGCGCTGGAGCTCTCTCCAACCTTCCGGAGCCTCTGCCACTTCGGCTCCTCGGGACGCCTGGAGAGGAAAACGTTCAGAAATCCCTCGAGAGGGTCACACAAGAACAACATCGAAAAAGAAGGGAGTACAAGACTTACGCGGCGGTGTCGATCCACCTCTTCGTCGTCCACCGCACAGGCGGAACACTGGGCTCCGCGCTCTTCTGAGCCTCGGTAGGCCTGTCTTGGCTCACCTTGGCACTGGCCTCCGCCTCCTCCCGAGCTCCGGCGTTCCTGTCGTGGATCGCCTTGGAGCGGGGCTCGCAGTGGCCAGACGAGGCCTCATCGTCGTCGCTCTCCTCCTTCCTCTCGACGCGCCGCGAGGGAACGACCAAGAACCGGTCGCCGCTGCCTGAGGAGATCTCGTGGATCTCGGCGTCAGGCGGCACGCCCTTCGAGGTGCTCGAGTTCCCCGCTGAGGAATTGGGGCCTCCTGAGGCGCCGGCTGCGCCTGCGTCAGACTCCGCAGGCGTCTCCGTCGTCTCCTCCTCACCATCAGCTGGCGCTGCCTGCGCTGCTGACTCCGGGTCTTCACGGGCCCAACTTGCCCCTCAGGCACCAGTCCCACTAGTCAAACTCTGGCATCGTCTCCACGAACGTTACGCGAGGCCCAAGCTCAAACCTGTGGAGCGAAACGGTCTTGTCGGTAGGCTTGGGGATGGACGGAGATGTGAAGAGGACCTCCAAGATGCCGTCCACTTCCTCCTGCGAGAAGAGGGTAGCGCACAGGCGCATCTAGTCCCTCTGGTTTGTGTACAGCCACATCGGGTCCGCATGCCTCTGGAGTGGAGCAATGCGACGCCTCACGAAGTCCTTGGCCACCATCTGCCCAGTGAGGCCAGCCTCGCGAAGATCCGACATGCGCTTGATGGCCCTTGACGTAGTTACCTGCGTGAAAAGAATATGGGTTAGGTTGAGACTCCAAGTGCAGAGTGTGTAGTATAGAAAGATGGTTTTCCCCACGAGGGGTGACTCGAGGGTTTAATATCGAACTCTCAGGGAATCAGTAGTGAAAGATTTATCTTCTTATCCTTCTCTTGAAAACCTACAAACAAAGTAAATTGTTTTGGCCCTCAACCTCACCAAGTGGTTGTCAAGCACAAGGTGTGAGAATGATATCAAAATAAAATGAATGCAAAACAGTAAATAAATATGCAATGATGATAAATAAATATGCAAGGATGGTGGAAACAATGATGGATGATATTTTTGGGTTTTGTATTGTGAATGCAAGATGTAAAAGTGTTTTTGTATTTTCGGATTTTTAAATGGCAGAAAATGTAAAGTGGATAAAAGTTGTTGGAAAGGTGTTTCTTATGATTAAAAATGGACCGGGGTTCATGGTTTCACAAATGCACTCTCTCTTTAATAAAGTGGTAGACAATGGAACACTAGAATTGACATATGAGATTGCAACAAAAAGGTTTCATGACAAGTTACTAATTATATGGGCATCACGTCCTAACATAGAGATCTTTTGTTTATTAATCTCTCTTATACTCCACCAAGATGCGAACTAAATCATAACACCTTAGTAATTAAGATAAATCAGAGCATAGCATTAAGTTTCATGACATGAAGTTAAAATAAGAACATGCTAGATCTAGTCATGGAGTAGTGGCAATGGTCACACCCACATCTCCGGTAGCAAGGTATTTTTCTTTATCCCTAGTGAGGCAACAAAGTAAGGTAAAAACCCAAGTGGATCGCGGAACTTTCTCTCACGTTCACCGCACTAGCCACCCCCGTTACTCCAACTAATGCACACGTTCCCCCTCACACGCTCTCATACACATGCTTGATCAAACAAGTAAACAAGAACGGGGTACATAATATGCATCTACTTTCATAACTGAAACAAAACTATTGCAATCTCAAACATATATTAACTCATAAAAGATCCACCACAAAGGTATTACATAGATGACCGTAATCATGTTCAGCAGCTCATACGGTACTAATTAGTGAAGCTCAAGAGAGGAGAGATACATAAGTTACTTCCACAAACCCATAGTCCAGGGGTGGACTACTCCCTCTTCATCATGGAGACGGTGGAGAAGTCGTTGGAGAAGATGGAGACCACGCCGGCAGCGCCCCGCCGGAGTTTTCCCCCTCCAATCTGCAACTCCAGGTCTCTGTTTCGTGGTTTCTGTGTTTCTGCGGCGCTCCTTTCCGAAGGCGTCGGGGACTATTTTTATAGTCGTTTTTAGGTCAAGACGGAGGCTCGGGAAAAAGATCGACGGCAACGGAGCCACGAGGCCCAGATGATGGGTCCCACGCGGCCAAGGAATCTGGCCGCGTGGGCCCACTCATCTTGGCCCTCGGGCCTCCGTTTGTTCGCTTCCTTCGCTCCCACGCTTTGTTCCTTCCAAAAACTGATGCTCGTAAATTTCCAGGTCATTTGGACGTCGTTTGGGTCCCTGAAACATCAAAATATAGAAAATAGGGTTTTCTGCCTGTGCAGGGTTAATTCCAGAAAAATAGGGAAACATGAAATATTCCCAAAATCAATATAAAACAATGATATAACCCTTATATGATGCAAATATGATTGAATATAAGTAATATAATGCAAAGTTCATGTATGCATTTTACATGCATCAACATCCCCAAGCTTAACCTATACTCGTCCTCGAGTATGAAGGTGATAAAACTAACATGGACTTTGCAATTTAATACTATCAAAGGATATCAAAGATGATTACTATTGCTACATAGAGTCAAATGATTCATTCTTCAAAGGAGTAGCAATATACAAGATAGATTATGAAGTGATATCAAATATTCAATGTAAGGATGTTCAATGATAATTCACAAAGTGTAACATAGAAGAAAGTACTATGGACCAAATGTATGCATAATGAAAAGTAAAAACATCCTATAATGGTCATAGAGTATTCTTATAAATCTGAATATAAAAGGTGGACACTTTGGAAAGATATATAAATGAGTAGAGGTAAAACATGAATAAGTTTCATCTAACTTCCAAATGCTTCTACTTAAGTTAATGTTTGCAATGTGGTATTGGTGTCAAGCTCTCATTACCCCTATCATAGCATCTTGAATGGTTAAAGTTTAAAGTGAAAGCAAATATGAGTAGTGCTTGACAAAGTATGGGTTGAATGTCTCATGCCCCGTGAATACGAGTACCTACACCACGGTGTTACTCAACTTGGGACAAAAAGCAAGTTCAAGTTAAGGTCATTGTAAGTAATATAATAGCGTCATCAAGAGCGTCAACTGGGGTACCTCTTGTCCCAGGACATGGAACAAGCCCATGTCAAAATGACAAGACAAACAAACAAAATGAACAATCTCCACACCCTTTTTATTTACTATTGGTATAGCTTTTTATTGTGGGGTGCATCACTGAAGGTTCACCATAGCATGTAAGTAAATTTCCACCATGAATGATGCATGGCTTAGATTAGCGGCCCAGGCGTCTCTCTAGCCATTTATACAAACTCATTAAACTCACTAAGTTTCCGCATTTATTTGGCACCATGATAAGCATCCATAAACAAAAGTACATGATATCAACAAAATATAAAGAGCACGTTGAAAGCTTGCCATGTGACAGCACATATGAGCTAACTCCCAACCAAGACTCTTGTCAAGCTCACAACTTCATAATTTTAATCACAATGGGTCATGTTTATTAAGTGCAATAAAAGTAAGGTGTGCATCAAGTTCGTGAGAGCTCTTTAACCAACTTTTCCCATAACAATCAATAACATAAGCATTTTAATTCAGAAGTATAGATAATACAAAATAACATGATAAACATACTCGGAATAGCATAAAGCTAATAGGTAGATATGGTGGACTCACTGGAAAAACTTTGGTTGAAGGTGTTGGAAAACAAGTTTTTACTTGTTGGAATTTTTGGGCTAGCAAGAGGGAGAAAGTTGACCGTCTAAATGCATGCATAAGTGTCCATAGAACTAACCAATCCATGTTAAACAAAGTAAAGTAACATTCAGCATCAAAACATGAATAAAAGATAGCTCTTGATAAAACACTTGCAAATTAATATTCATTAAAAGCATATGAATCATGCAACTATATGTATCTTTTTGAATCAACTCAAACATCCCTTTCCCAATCTTTTTAATAGCATCCAACTTAATTCAACCCAAATTTCCAGTAGCTCTCTCATATATAAATGATAGTGGTGGTCTCAAGACAAACAAAAATCAAACCGAAATAAAAAGCAAATAAAAGACGCTCCAAGTTTATGCGATAAAGTGCATTGATCGAAAAACAGAAGTTAGACGTGTGCAAACCGAGAGTGTGTTGGTCCAGTGGGGTTGTCTTCACATCCCCAAGCTTATGGTCTTCACCATCCTTGGATAGCTCTTGGTGCATCTCCTCTAATCCCTGTGAAAAAACTTCAAAACACCGTTTCTCCCATTTCTTTTCTGTGGGACATTAGTAGTGATAGACAAACGAATTTTGCTGCATAAAATCCTTAAACAAAAATTCATATGAATGTCCAGAAAGTGTATAATGTTGTATGCCTACTTATAAACTCAATTGGATAAAAAAGATTCAAGTTAAAAGTTCAAAGAATGCATCAAACAAAATGGGACAGAATCTGTCCAGAAAAACAGCAGCAGCAAAACGTATTTTTCTACCCTACTTAAATATGTCGAAAAATCTGAAAAATTCATGCTTACAGAGGATGAAAAGTTGCAACTACAGTTCAAATATCAGCTCATTCGGAGTTACAGAATAGGAATTAAAAATCATACCGTGCACAGATTCGTGCTGGAATAAAATCTCCGAATGCAAATAGCAACTTTTTCAAACCAAAATAGGTAAAACTTGGCACTTTATTAAAAATTCCAGAAACAAAACTAAAAACTAAGTCTCTTGTTACAGCAAGAGGACACAAAGAAAATCAAAAATAAAAACAACCGGGTTGCCTCCCGTAAAGCGCTTTCTTTATAGCCATGTAGCTAGGCTTCTTACTTGATATTTATTGTGGACGAAGCTCATGAGGGAGCTTGAACTTTGATGTGTCCCTCTTCCTTGGGAAGTGTTCCATGCACTTCTTGTGTGGAAACTGAAACTTCACATTCCCTTCTTTTGAATCAATGATAGCACCTGTGGTACGAAGAAAAGGTCTTCCAAGAATAATTGGACTAGAGGTTTTATTCCCCATATCCATGATTAGAAAATCAACAGGTACAAATGTCATATGCAACTCTACCATAACATCACTTACTTTTCCTAAAGCATGTTTAATGGAATCATCAGCAAGTGCAAGTTCAATAGAGCATTTTTCAAGATTCTTTAATTCAAGTACTTCATATAATTCTTTAGATAAAACAGAGACACTAGATCCTAGATCTAATATAGCATGGTGTGTCTCTTTTCCAATGGTTACTAGTACTTTGGGAATCCATATATCCCCAAGCTTAGGTGGTATCATAGCTTCTTGGTTGTACCTAGCAATCTTTTCTTTTAAAACATGATTAGCAATATAAGAACCAAAACCTGCTTGGTTAACATTGATGGAAGGATCACTTGCAAATTTTTGTAAGATAGATATTAATTCATGCAAGCTACAATTCTCTAAGTCAAGTAATGGTTCCTTGACTTCACTAAGCATTTTAACTTCCTCAACTTTCTTTTCCTTTTTAACCCAAACTTGTTTCTTACCAGGAACTTCCTTCTCATGTTTAAATGATGGATCTTTCTTTAATGAATCACTAACACGAACCAACTTTTCCTCAATTCTGTTGAGGTAAACATCTTTTTCAAGAAATTCCCTCTCACATAATCTTAGTTTATGCATAACATTAACTAATTCATTGTCTATCCTGGAATAATGTTTTCAGAATAAGATGCTAGTTGTTCAAAATCCTCTTTATTTGGTAGTTTCTCTAATTTGGCTTCAAATTTATCTATAGATAATGCAAGTGCTACTGTGGTATCCTCCACCTTTTTCTTACTACCCACAAAGCTACCAAAAATTCTTCTAAGTGTCATGGCTGCACAAGGTGGTGTTGACAAGACAAAACTTCCACCTGTAGCCCCATCTAAAGCATTTTGATACCAAGGATATATTCCATAATAAAAGTAAAGATTTAGCTTTTCATCTTCACAAGGTGTAGGATCTTCATAGTGTATCCTATTAATTCTTACCCAAGCATCTTTTAATGTTTCTCCAGGATGTTGCTTAAAATTAGAAGTGGAACTTAATGGAGGACTCACTTCTTGTTTGTTTCCAAGAACCATGATTGCAAGTTTTTATGTGTTTTTTAATTTTTTATGCAAAACTAAAAATAAAATGATATGCAAGACAATAACAAAACAAAATAAAATGCTTTGAAGGTAAAGATGGATAAGATGATGCTCACGTAGGTGCAACCTCCCCAAGCTTAGGTGTTTGCACAAGTTGGTGATGAAGTTGACTTTGTTGTGAGATACCCTTGGATAAACCTTTACAGCAATGATTCCCCGGCAACGGCGCCAGAAAACTGTCTTGATGGCCCTTGACGTAGTTACCTGCGTCAAAAGAATATGGGTTAGGTTGAGACTCCAAGTGCAGAGTGTGTAGTATAGGAAAGACGGTTTTCCCCACGAGGGGTGACTCGAGGGTTTAATATCGAACTCTCGGGGAATCAGTAGTGAAAGATTTATCTTCTTATCCTTCTCTTGAAAACCTACAAACAAAGTAAATTGTTTTGGCCCTCAACCTCACCAAGTGGTTGTCAAGCACAAGGTGTGAGAATGATATCAAAATAAAATGAATGCAAAACAGTAAATAAATATGCAATGATGATAAATAAATATGCAAGGATGGTGGAAACAATGATGGATGATATTTTTGGGTTTTGTATTGTGAATGCAAGATGTAAAAGTGTTTTTGTATTTTCGGATTTTTAAATGGCAGAAAATGTAAAGTGGATAAAAGTTGTTGGAAAGGTGTTTCTTATGATTAAAAATGGACCGGGGTTCATGGTTTCACAAATGCACTCTCTCTTTAATAAAGTGGTAGACAATGGAACACTAGAATTGACATATGAGATTGCAACAAAAAGGTTTCATGACAAGTTACTAATTATATGGGCATCACGTCCTAACATAGAGATCTTTTGTTTATTAATCTCTCTTATACTCCACCAAGATGCGAACTAAATCATAACACCTTAGTAATTAAGATAAATCAGAGCATAGCATTAAGTTTCATGACATGAAGTTAAAATAAGAACATGCTAGATCTAGTCATGGAGTAGTGGCAATGGTCACACCCACATCTCCGGTAGCAAGGTATTTTTCTTTATCCCTAGTGAGGCAACAAAGTAAGGTAAAAACCCAAGTGGATCGCGGAACTTTCTCTCACGTTCACCGCACTAGCCACCCCCCGTTACTCCAACTAATGCACACGTTCCCCCTCACACGCTCTCATACACATGCTTGATCAAAACAAGTAAACAAGAACGGGGTACATAATATGCATCTACTTTCATAACTGAAACAAAACTATTGCAATCTCAAATATATTAACTCATAAAAAGATCCACCACAAAGGTATTACATAGATGACCGTAATCATGTTCAGCAGCTCATACGGTACTAATTAGTGAAGCTCAAGAGAGGAGAGATACATAAGTTACTTCCACAAACCCATAGTCCAGGGGTGGACTACTCCCTCTTCATCATGGAGACGGTGGAGAAGTCGTTGGAGAAGATGGAGACCACGCGGCAGCGCCCCGCCAGAGTTTTCCCCCTCCAATCTGCAACTCCAGGTCTCTGTTTCGTGATTTCTGTGTTTCTGCGCGCTCCCTCCGAAGTGCGCGGGGACTATTTTTATAGTCGTTTTTAGGTCAAGACGGAGTCTCAGGAAAAAAATCGACGACAACGGAGCCACGAGGCCCCAGATGATGGGTCCCACGCGGCCAAGGAATCTGGCCGCATGGGCCCACTCATCTTGGCCCTCGGGCCTCGTTTGTTCGCTTCCTTCGCTCCCACGCTTTGTTCCTTCCAAAAACTGATGCTCGTAAATTTCCAGGTCATTTGGACGTCGTTTGGGTCCCTGAAACATCAAAATATAGAAAATAGGGTTTTCTGCCTGTGCAGGGTTAATTCCAGAAAAATAGGGAAACTATGAAATATTCCCAAAATCAATATAAAACAATGATATAACCCTTATATGATGCAAATATGATTAGAATATCAGTAATATAATGCAAAGTTCATGTATGCATTTTACATGCATCAGCGCTTCACCACGGGGCCAAGCGCTGCGTCCTTAAGTGTTTTGGAAGACCAGCTTGCCCTCTTCGTCGGGGGCGCCTCAGGCATCTCGAAGAAGGGACTCTGGCTCCCGATGTCCATGAGGAACCAGCGCCGGCGGAAGTCCTCCACCTTCTTTGACACGTTGGTCATGGGGTTCTCGCCGGCCCACGCAATGGGGATGTAGACGCCGGCCATGCCATCGGTGATGCGGAAGGAGACACACCCCGACCGCTCGTTGCTCGCCGTGAACCGGAGCGCGTAGAAGCTGCGGAAGAGGTTGACCGAGGGCGGAATGTCGATGTACGCCTCGCAGAGGTAGGCGAAGATGGCGAGGATGAGGATGGAGTTGGGGTGGAGATGAAGAATCTAAGTCTGGTAGCGCTCCAGAACCGCCAGGAAGAAGTCGGAGAAGGGAGGCACAAGCTTGGTGTAGAGGGTGTGCATGAAGATGGGGTAGAGGCTGCCACAGGGGTTGTTCGCCGGCTTGAGCACCGTGGCACCGTGCTCGTTGCTCTCGGAGGCCGCCATGTGGCGAACCTTATCCAGCTGTGCCTCCGTGCCGATGCGGAAGCCGGCCAGAGCCGGCTTGAGGTCGCCGTCTTGCCGCATCGTAGCAGGCTCGCTCGCCTACATCACTGCCTTGCCCTTCTTGGAGACGGTGGCCTTCTTGGGCGCCATTGTAGTGGGATTGAGAAGGAGAAGCTCGGGGATTTTGCGCTGAAAGAAGGAGGCGAAAGGGGATGAATGGAGTAATGGCCGTCTGCACCGAGCTCTCCAGCTTTTATCGGCTCATCGAGCCGTTTCCAGGACGTGGTGGGTCCCGCCACTACGCCCGTTACTGAGAAGATCGTGGCATCGTGTGCAGCCGCAACTCTCCACGTGTCTCAGGCTAGGCAGGCTCCTTTGGGCCCACGACGATTCGCCTGCGTCCGTGAAACTCCAGCGTGCCCATCGCGGGCCCGGGGGCTACTGTCGGCCCAGTGGAAACCAGGGTACCATGGGCCGGCCTGCCACAGCCCTCGACGTTCTGCGGAGAATTCTGCTAAGGACCAGGCGTTCAGCCTGGTGAGCCTCGCGAGGGTCTTTTCCCTCGCGAGGGCTTCTTCACTCTGCTGAGCGCTTCCGCTAAGGACCAGACGCTCAGCCTGACCGGCCTCGTGAGGGAGTTTTCCCTCGGGAAGATCTCACCAGTCCGGAATATGGCTAAGTCCTGGCGCACGTCTGCGCCACCCTCGCGAGGCTTCCCTCGCGAGGCGTCAAGTACTTCAAAACCTCGGCGAGGTACCCAGCCCTCGCGGGGTTCCTTCAAGTGGAAGCAAGCTCTGCGCCCGCTGCAGAGCGCACATGGCCTCTGCGCCCGCCGCAGAGTGACGTGCGCGTCTGCGCGCGATGACGACGACGCCGCAGTTGCCGTTTTCGTGTATAAAGCAGTCAACAAAGCTGGGGCAAGCAAAGCGGACTCCCAGTATTGCCATTCTGGTGATAAGGGGACCGGCGCCCGCTACGCTCCAAGCGTGACATCACCGTGGGGGACGCCACGGGACTCTGCAGCGCCAGCCCATCGTCCTGGATGGACGGTGGCTTTTTCTGCCAAGAAGACGTTGCTCTCTGCCATGGACCGCGTCCATGGACAACTCCGACGCCGTGCACTACGCTCCACCTTAGCCACCATGTGGTATCCCTTCCCGCCTTGTGTTTTTGGGGAAAAGGATCGGGGCAGTATAAAAGGAAGCAGTGTACGACCAAGAGAGGGGATTTGGCCATTTGATCCCAACTCAATCGATTCATTCCACACTCAACCAGCTATGTCGTAAGGAAGAAGACGGAGCTCCTTCCACCATAGTCCACCATAGCCATAGCAGAGCCCTCGGCAAGCTCATTGTATTGCAACCTCTCCAAGCAGTGCAATATAACATAGCAGGATGTAGGGTCTTTACACCTCGCGGTGGGCCTGAACCTGGGTAGCGGCTCGTGTTCACTCTTTGTCGTGATGTTCCTCACCGAGCTCGACGAGCACCATCGCCGAGGTTGCTGAGGATTTGTTTGACGTTGTGTTCAGCCCCTTACGATTCCTGGCATCAGAGAGACACCCCTAGTTCCTTGGGACTAGTCTTCGACAGTTATCGTTGAGTTCCATGTATTATTTACCAGTAGTTGTTCTATGCGGTGTTTAGAACTAGTGAAGTTGTAACGTGGATTTGTAGTGTTGTATGTTAAATTAATTTATCGATGCAATGTGGAATGTTTCGTACATAGATAATAATATGTCTCGTACATAGATAATAATATGTCTCATACGAACATAAATATGAATATGTCTCACATACAAATAGAAATACGGATATGTCTCATACATCCTAAGTACGAATATGTCCCGAAGATATCACTGACCCCTGCGTCGCCGAGCATCACGAGGAGGGGGCTGGTCGGGCGTCGTCCACTGGTACCTATGAGGTGCCCGGGTTTGACGAGGCACTGTCAAGTCCCCGTCATCATGTGTATCCTGTGTGGGGTATGGTGGAGGAGTCTGGTGAATGGGACCCTATCGCGGCTGTGTGGGGAAATCTGGAGTGTCAAAAATGCCCAACCAGTTGGACATTTCGTCCCCCGTGTGGGCCCGAGCCTCATGGTCACGCCCCCACCCTGATCTAGATCCTGACGCCTGGTGTCCGGACATAGCCGTGTGATAGCCATAGGCTCCTACAGATGGAATCATTAGTACATAAGAAATATGCAGTCCCAATTGAAATATGAAAACAATATACGTACCATAATCCGGGAATTCCGGAGCGGGACCTCGGTACTGAGGAGGAGACTGTGGCCGATACCCGTAACTGGAAGTGGGACCCTGCCACGTCGAACCTCCTGCCTGGTCAGGAGGAGGTGGCCTGGGCTGTGGTACTAGACGTGGACGCGGCTCATGTCAGTGATGCGGCTGCTCCTCGTGCTGCTGGTGCAGGAGATGCTGGTCGTCGTGCTGCTGCTCCCCCTCGTGCTGATGCTGCTCCTGATGCATCTGCTGCCGCTGCTGCTGCTGGCGTCGTGTCGGGGGGTTGGGGGGTCGTTGTCCCACCGGGTGGCGAACAACGTCCTCTGTGCGGGTGCACGTGAGTGTCGCGTAGATGTCCCGTAGCTTCCCCTCCAGCCTCCTGAGCCAGGATATCGGATGCTCCCGTGGTACCAAAAGAGGGCCAACGGAAAGAGAACGTCCATACTCAGCGAAATCATTCTGAATCTCCTGTGTCAAATTAGCCTGACAATAGAAATAAAAAGTATAAAATATATATATGTGAAAGCATGTACCAGTTAGATGAATTAGTGAAAGGAAATAAAATATTACCGCATGCTGTCTGGACGTAGAAGTGTCATATATCGTGTTTGTGTCCCACGTAGTAGGGGCAGGTATAACCTCTGGGTGAGAGTGCCGAACGATAATTAGCCGTGTTCCGGACATGTACCTCTGCAAGTAGACATTGTATAGAGTGATATCAAACCCGACAGTCTCGACCCAGAGCCGTGTCGTCGCAGTGTCCCAGTCTGAAACGTAAGGTTGTAGCCTCTGCAGCCACCCTGCCGCGGTCCGACTAATCCCCTTCCTTGTGTTCCTAAAATTTGGGTGAGTGTTCTATCAGTAAATATTGATTGAGTACGAACAATTTAGAAAAAAACTACTTTAGACATACCTGTGGTACACATCTGGCAGGGGACGCTCTACTGGCGAGGATCTACCAACTGTCGAAGACCAAATTGCCTCCTAACCCTCTGTTGAGACATCTCCTCCACGAAGACATCGAAGATGATCTTCGATTTTGTCATCCAATACTCTCGGTCACGTGTGCAGAGATCAGAAATACCTCCGGGGTATCTTCGCTGAATGAGCTCGTCCGTGTACGGCTCCCAGATCACCGAAGTGTACAAATCAAATTGCTCGTTAAAAGCAATGTGGCACTACTTCGTCTGCTCAGTAGCAAAGCGTCTCTGCGTACAACACAAGTTATTGTCATACACGGTCGCAATAGTAAGTTTGTCGATGTATTAAATTATAACAAGATACGTACCTTGTTGCGTGTATAGACGGTCGTAATAGTAGGCTTGTCGATGTTGTCATCGTCAAAGATCTCCCACAATGGGAAAGGCTCGTCAGATATGGCTGGCCGTCCTATAGAGAACCTCTCCCACGACCAGAGCTGCAGAAATAGAGGGCATTCGAGAATGGCTGACTTAGCTGAATGCAGCATGCAAGCATTGCACATAGCTCGGTACTTCGTAACCTTCTCACAGTAAGGCGAGGTCGGGTTATCCATCATATGCTTCTCAGCTCTTTCACGTCTTTCTCTAAAATATTTCACAGTGCCATAAAAAATACCCTCCACGATGGTTGTTAGTGGCAACGCACGGTTTCCTCTAAGGACAAAGTTGTATGTTTCAGCCAGGTTCATTGTCATGACACCGTATATTGCTCCATGTGTGTCGTGCAACAAAGACCACCTCTCCAAAGGTTCATGCTCTATCCACTACTGAAAAGTTTTAATTGTCCTCCCACCTCTTCTCCTAGTTCTAGGCGGGTCAAATCCGGGTAGGTCGCAAAGACCAACAGGCTCGTCCTCCTCGGCAAGTGGTCCTGTAGCTAACTGTGCAGCAACAGCTTCTGCATGTGCAGCAACAGCTACTGCTCGTGCCCTCTTCCTGTCCCGAACATGTCTCCGTCTACACAAATCAAGTCTTTCACGTATCTTCGTGTACTTCCATTCTTGGTTCTGCTTGCAGAGTTTCTTGAATAGGTTCATCAGGTCCTTATTTCTAAACTGCGAGTAGAAGTTGGCACCTAGATGGCGCATGCACCAACGGCTCTGCATGTCCTGCCATGGAGTCTGTTCCTTAGGCGCAGGATTGGTGAGTGTCTTTATCGCGCTGAGTATACCTGCATGCCTGTCATGAAGGATACACACGTTCGGCTTATCCTTCACAACTGCTATTTTCAGTTGCCTGAAGAACCAAGTCCAAATGTCAATGTTCTCGCTCTCCACAAAAGCAAATGCGAGGGGCACAACCATATTGTTACCGTCTTGACCAATCGCGGTCAGGATCTGTCCCCTATACTTGCCTGTGAGAAAGGTGCCATCTACACATATCACCAGACGACAATGTCTGAAAGCCTCGATGCATACGGCGAATGAGAAAAATACTCGATGCAGCACCCTCACAGTTGGGAACTCTGGCCTGAACAAATCTTTGATATCTATATCGGTGCCTGATTCCGGTACTGCAGAGTGTGCAGCAGCCGGATAACAGAGTCATATGCGTCCAAATATGAACCAAATCTGTTCCAAGTATAGCTTAGCCCTCCAAACCTTGCCATAAGATATTTCGTACTTCAATCTGCCAGCCACTTTTGTCTGGATGGCACTCACTTCCATCGCTGCGCAGGCCACTATCTCGCTGTATAGCAACCGAGCTATAAGCGTGGAAGAAAGATTACGATGATCTTCAGGGATATTATCAATTCGACATGAGTGAGGTGCGAAGTCACTTATCCTCCAACTATAGCCATTCTTTGGGAGATGTCCATGCACCCTGTCGGGACAATTTATATTCTCGCATTCCATTGTCAAATATTTTTGACTTGACACCACAGTTTTCATAACCCTGTGGGTGGACAATGCCCATTTAATGACTGCATCCCTCAAAGCTTGCTTGTCAGTATACATAGCACCCTTCGCAATGTTGTTCTCATGATATTCCCATGCTGAATCATGACCATCGTTTACGATCATCGCCGAAGAGTGGTCCTGATTCCATGCTTCAGGATTAGGTACCTCATCTGCGTTCTCTTCCCCGTCTGACTCATCGGAATCATCGCCTTGAGCACTATAGCCATTTGTATCTTCATCTTCCATCTCGTTCTGCATGTGCCCGTCTACCTCATCGCCATCCGCCTCCGCACTGTCATATACCTCAGTGTCCCCTCCTTGTACTTGACTGCTCTGCCCTGACTCGTAACCACCACCACCAAAATCATACCCATAATTTGACATAGATATGTTCATGTCTTCACTTCCCTGGCCAGGATCATAAGCACCCTCACCTTCATGGGCACTAAACTCGTCCTCAGGGGCAGTGACCTCGTTCAAGGCGGGAAGAACTAGGGCACAAGGAGAGCAATTCCTTTTTGCGCAGCCTTTTAACCATCGCATCCAATCAGAATCACACTCTAGTGGTCTCATAACGAAGTAAATATTTGTCCTTGAATGACTCCACCAAGCATGAACACTGACGGTCTGTGTCTGATTATCAAGCCCTAAACTTCCCGTCAACCAATCTTTAACCTGACTGAGAGACCATGTTTCAGGAGCTGGCAGGTCGACAACTATAGAATCAAACTCACTCAGATCAGCTCCCATATCACACATTTGGACTCTATCAGGACCATAGAAAAACCTGATCTTCACTAAATCAGACATCTCCGCTGAAATAAAAATAAATATTGACCATCGTTAATATTATTCCGCATAAAATATCACCACCTATATATTAGAATTAATCTATACATATAGCTAAATATACCTTAGTAGCGACTTCAAATATATAGCTACCTACACCATGTTTTTAAAAATTATTACTATATATATTATAATTAATCTACATAGATAGCTACAATATTTACTACCGCCATAACCAATTTAGCAACATATACGTGACAAGTCCTAAAAAATATAGCTACACTTTTTCAAATTAACCTACAAATATAGCTACAATATTTACTACCGTCACATATTATTTTTTAACAACACATGTTCATACATGTAACAAATATAGCACTACAATTTTGATAAAGCATATGGCCGTCGAATCATACCCTAGAAGCGTGAGAGGCGACGGTGTCCGGCGATCTTGAATCAACGGCGCACCAACACGAGCAGCACCACCACAATACAACCCTCATGCACCACTGCCACCATGCAGCTCTCCAGCACCACCACCACCATCACCCCCACCCGCCAATCTTCACCACCACCACCACGAGCTATCCCATTAGGAGATCGGAGTTCCTCTAGCCTCTCTCAATCTTCTAGCACCGATTTATGGTGGCAAACGTGAAGATTATTGGTCTAAATTGCCGATTTAATTCGGTTTGTGTGGGAGTGGAGAGAGAAAACGAAGAACACGCAGGGAAGGAGAAGGAAGGAAAGAGAGGAGGAGGGGCGCCCGGGCGGTCGATGCCATGCAGACGCTTGTCGTCCTTGGCGAAGCCGACAGGGCCCGCCTTGTCGGCGTTGGCGAAAACGATAGCGGACGCCAGGACGACTGGATCAGTGGCGACGTGGCCCATCCACTTATCGTCTTCCACGTGGACGAGTGGGGCTAGTCGTCATAGGCGAGAACGACAACATCCTGTCGTCTTCCACAAGAACGACTGGCTAATATTTTTGAAAAAAAAATTATGCGTATTATTTCTAGAATTAAATAATTTTCGCGTATTATTTAAAAAAAATTAGCCAGAGTTCGCTCATCTGCGCTAGATGTCACGGACAGGAACTTGGCATCCCCGTCACCACGTAGGTTGTAGGCTACCCACAACAGTCGGTCTTCACCCACTAGCCAAAATACTAGGCCGAGCCACGCTCCACCGATGATCAGCACCCCTCCTTCTGAAGTCATGATCCATGTCCCTCCTCTCAGAGCCGTCTTAGTTCGCTCCCCTATGAGAGACCTCATGATCACTCCCTTTCGTGCTAGAATCCAAGCCCTCATCCACGCAAATCACGAACAAGTAAGATTTCCCTCTCCTGCGGCAAAAGTAAAGCCGTGTGCCAAGGGAAGGAGAGAGCCCTGACTCCCATTTCAGATACGACCCAGCGGGGCCCACACCTCGACCTGGGATATCCTCTTAGGGTGTGTTTGGTTCAGTGGCTATGAAAAAGTGGTTGGGGTACCCCCAACCACCTGGTTGGTGGTAACCACTTTTCATGTTTGGTTGTGTGAGTTGGTTAGCCAAGTTTTGTGTTTGGTTGAAGTGATAAAAAGTGGTTATGGCTAGCCATGGTTTGAGGTGTGGGGTGATATGGTAACCTTTTTGATATGATGGTGAGAATACCCTCACAACATAAGCTTTGGGCTACATAATCGATTAAAGAATCGACTGAAGTATGGTATGAATAATAAGAATGTCAAAAATATAATATATTTTGACATCACATTCCATTTAGACACGAAGAAAAAAAATCAGCACAATGCTTCAATAACGTAGACAATTTTCATGTAGAAATCCCATAATTCAATGGTTCGCATCAAAAGCACAAGTGCATATAAATATTAGTTCAATGTTTGGTTAGCATCGACATCTCAAGTCAAACATGGCATAAAGAAATCACTCATGGATTATTCTAGCAAGTATTGGGCATAAAAGAACTCATTTCAGCAAGTATTAGACATAAAAGAACTCAGTTTAGCAACATATAGCGAGAAATAAACTCATTTCAGCAACATGTATGTAGGCATAAGATGGATTATTCCAGCGAGTATTGGGCATAAAAGAACTTATTTCAGCAAGTATTATACTTTTTCGGGAGGTGAGCGACTGAAAACTGTTTCACAGGTGATTTTAGCGAGCCCGCCGTGGGTGGTTGGCCTCAACCACCACTTTTTTGGTGGTTGAGCTCAACCAGGTTTTGGAGGGAATATACCTAAAAACTGGTTACCCCCACACACCCAGCACCACAAACCAAACAGGGGCTAACCACTTAAAAAGTGGCTACCACTAACCACCTGGTGGCTAGCCACCCAACCAAACGCACCCTTACTGTGTGACGATTCGCATCACCGACATCATTAGAGAATTGGAAGGAGCGCAACACGCTGCTTGTTGGGAACACATACAACATACCCTACTATCATCTTTTGACGAAAATGGGACCCGTGGGCACTATCACCCATATATTTTTTTATACAAGACTAGCTAAGTGCCCGTGCGTTGCTACGGGACATAAATAAGCGTAGAGACAAGAAAGTCATCGTACAAAATGGAGCATGTTTGATTTACGTCGGATAGCATGAAGTATTATAATTACTGATGAGAAGCAAAAAAATTGTCACATTCCAGATTGGAGAGCTTTAAAAAAATAATGTGTGACCTTATATTTATATCTTTAATTCAAATCGGTACAAAGAGTTTGTCGGATCAATTCCAGCATTACATCATGAAAGCAAATCAAGCCAGAGTTCTCGCAAGACCGAGCTAGCTCATGTGCCGCACCATGCAAACCATGAGGAATATGACGAAATGGGCAAGACGATAGAGATGCAACTACTGATTCTGCATTCCTGCTTGTGTTAATTATGACAGTTTGGACCTGTATATCAGGTAAAAAGAAAATAAAAGACTTATGCCTAGCTTTAATTATAATGACATGCAATTCGTTAAAAAGAAAATGAATACCGAACGAGATTAAATATGTAAATATGGCACCAAAGACATTATGAATATTTAAAATTGTAATATTGAATTACTTACAGGAACCAAAGAAAGTTGTAAAGCCATAATTTGAGACAAAACGTACAGAGATAGAGTGGATTACTTCTATTTCAGAACATCTTATATTGAATTTGTTCAAACTATGTATCATACAAGAAACATGGTACTTGAATCGAGTTGTTTGCCATTTGCTCCTCAAAAAATCAACCAAATGATTCCAAGAGCTCTCTTAATGAGATCTATATTAATGTGTGCATAGATAGGAGAAGAGCAGTCTCAGCCAACACATCGTGACCCTCCCATAGTCACCCCCGTCCTCCACCAACATCCCGCAGCCCTCTGCCGTGCCCTGGCACAAACTCCAGCTTGGCTTCAAGGCTCGAGCTGGCGAGTCTCTGCTATGTAAGGAGAAATTACAAATATAAATCTGAGGTAAGTCGGCAATTAGTACGTAAGGCACCTCTAAAATTTAGAATCGGTAACCAGGCATGGTTCTTGATCTGTTAGTTGCTGCTGGCAGGAAAACTCTTGCCTGGATAGCGCCATCGGTGACTCCTTAGCAACTCTGGCTCAAAAGGTGCTGGTGGATTGCAGACATACCACCTGGCGAAACAAGTAAACATTGTATATCTTCTGGGTATAGTTTCTTCCAGATACTGAGTGTCATTGCAATTTTGGAATATATCACTGGAAAAGCCCCAAGTGTTCTTAGTTACATCAGTACACGCTTTTTTTCTTGGCTACTTTTGTCATGAATAAACAGTTGGCCTATTTTGTAATGGAGTGTTACTTCAACTATGAAAATATAAGTAAACATACAAAGTTGTACCATTTCAAATTTGTTTGATGAACGCCAAATTTTGGTACTGGAGATGAGCAAATTCATCAGCAGCACCGCGTTGTACTCAAGGACATGCAAGCTTGATATACTCATCAGAGAGATTTGGCTCGCAGAACGGCTCCAGAACAACATGTCGAGGCCGCCACTCGACGTCGTCATCTGAACAAAAGCTTCTGAATGTTGCAGCTCCATGGAGGATGGGAACATAAGACACATCATTCCTTTGATTAAATCGATGCACCCAGAAGCATATGTGTGGCAGATAAAACAATGCACATTATCCAGTCCTCAAAATCATCTGGAGTAGCATGAGTACAGAAAAAAAAGGAATCTATATGAGCATAAGCTATATCTCCCGATAATTATCATTTTTTGAACTGGACATATCTGACAAGAACAGATCAATTATTATACCATGCGGATCTGATGCAAACAAACTAAAAAATAATCCAATGTGCAATGCCTGAACTGTAGTCTAGCATTTTCGTAATTAAGGGAACAGGCTGTTCATGCAATCTCTATTTACCCACCACTTAATTTAAGCTTTTGGTATGCTCATTTGATTATGAGCTTTAGATGGGAATACACACTTAGTGTTCTCTTCGGTCCATCCTGAAATTTTAAAATATATGAATGTCATATACTGACCATTCAGTAGAGAGAGAGAACAGCTGAACAGGGAAAGGAGCTGCAGCCGCCCACCTAACAAAAAATACATCTGAGTCAAGACTCATTTTTAGACTTTCAAGCATGTTCATTGGTAAGACTACAGGACACAGTTAATTAAACAACGGGTTTATAACCAACCTGGTATTTCACTCTTGAGCAACTGAATTGTTAAAAACTAACCTGATCAGTTAATTAGAGGAAATCCCCACGCCTCCACACATGGCAGTTGTCAAAGGAAGCAACCGCTCGAGATCAGAGGTGAGACGTGTTGCACAACCTTTGCCGGCGAGTCCGGTCCAAGGGCGTGCAGCGAGAGCGTAGTCGAAGGAGTCGTACACGCGGCACAATCACATATGCGAAAAGTAAAAAGACACAGAGATATAGGCGGGACTGATCTTTATTATCAATGGTCTATCTCTCTCAATACAATACATGGGTATATATAGGAGGGAGAGGGGCTAGGTTTGAGGACCAATCTAGAGGGAAAACCCCCATCCCAAGAAAGGGTGGGACCCGCACGTGGTGCGTACGTTGGTTTCCTAACAGAGACAATGGTCGTAGTGGACTTTCCTTCGAGTATTCTTCGTAAGCAACGTCACCGTCGTCCTGTACGGGGCGGCCTCGATTCCGCGGCAGCAACCGACACCATTTGCCTGCACAATCGCGAGTTCGCGACGCAGCAACGCTCGCGGCCCTCGGCCTGGCTCCCCGCAAAACGGCATCCTTCGGCTCGGCTTCTCTCAGCTATGCAGCCCCAGACGGCGATGGCCGACAGTCCTGGTGTGGTGGAAGAAACGCTCAACTCGAACCAACTACGGCCTGCGTAACCCGGTCATCTCCTTCTGCGGATGGAGGGACGGAGAAACTGCAGATCCCCGGCGATTGACGGGGGAATTCTGATCGTGCCTCTTCGATTCTACTTGGAGAAAACGAGAAGCTCCGGCAGGCGGCGGACGGAGGAACGCGACTCTACACGAGCACTGGGGCGGCGCGTCGAAGGGTGAGCTTGGCCCGCATTGGAGGGCGCCCAGATACGCAGGTGTCACCGTCGTCCTGTACGGGGCGGCCTCGATTCCGCGGCAGCAACCGACACCATTTGCCTGCACAATCGCGAGTTCGCGACGCAGCAACGCTCGCGGCCCTCGGCCTGGCTCCCCGCAAAACGGCATCCTTCGGCTCGGCTTCTCTCAGCTATGCAGCCCCAGACGGCGATGGCCGACAGTCCTGGTGTGGTGGAAGAAACGCTCAACTCGAACCAACTACGGCCTGCGTAACCCGGTCATCTCCTTCTCCGGATGGAGGGACGGAGAAACTGCAGATCCCCGGCGATTGACGGGGGAATTCTGATCGTGCCTCTTCGATTCTACTTGGAGAAAACGAGAAGCTCCGGCAGGCGGCGGACGGAGGAACGCGACTCTACACGAGCACTGGGGCGGCGCGTCGAAGGGTGAGCTTGGCCCGCATTGGAGGGCGCCCAGATACGCAGGTGCGACCGCAGTGAAGGGGTGCCGACGCGCCGCCGCGAGGCTCCGGCGGGATCCGGTAGGAAGCGCGGGGAGGCTGGTGTAGCGGGGGATCGGGGGTGATTGACAGTAGAGATTGATGAAACAATTCCAGAAAAACCGGCGAAGAAAACTCAATGCGGGACGACAAAGAGTTGGACGAAGTAAACCGTATGGCAGACTAAGGATAACGAAAATTCGCTCATGATAGGATTCGAACTCCGTTCGGCAGGGTTGCACCACTGTGACCCAACCACTAGGCCTCTACTAGCAAGCTTTGGTGCTTCTCTATGTCAAGGACTCGGTGTATCGTGTCGAGTGAGTACGCTTGTGTGCTCGTCTTTTTGCATAGAATTTTTTTATTACAGCGGTGAACCTATCTCTATTAAGAAATTAGGATAATATTTGTCGTAGAAATAAATATGCAAGACAAGAATCCGTGTGTTCGAGAAGATGTGATAGGCTTGTCGAGCAAGAATCCAGGCCAGGCTTGCAAAATATTTGTACCATGATTGTTGATTGCCAATATTAAGGGGTGGAAATGGATCGGATGCAGAACGAATAGTATACTTCACACATCCATTTTCATATTTTCAAAATAAATACAAATATGGATGTTGTCAGATACGAATGTGGAGCGGATGTTACTTGAGTACGGATGTGGATAGGATGTTTTCTCAATTTGGAACGGAAACGAATATAACAAAATAATATACTCATGTCTTATAACGAGTCAACTATAGAATGGTATAGCCATACATATAGCTATATAATACACGCTATTTTTTTTAATAATACATTTTTTAAAATAAAATTCAAAAAATATTACGTGTTTTGGAACATTTTCAAAAATATTGCGCCCTAATTTATGGCGCGGACGATTAGTACCTGTCGTTGGCGTCGTGGACGAGCAGGTCTTATCGTCTGCGGCGCAGACGATCAGTCCTTGGCTGGGCCAGCCCACGCGGCCGACATGCCACTCGTCCACGAGTGGATAGTAATCGTCCACGTCGCCGCCGATTAGCCTATCGTCCACGGCGCGGACGATAAGGCGCTGTCGACTAGTCGCACCCGTTCCTTTCTTCCTCCTCGCGTTCTCTCTCTTGTTCTTCCTCCTCCGTGCTGCTCCAGCGATTCTCGGCCGATTTGCTCCAATCAACCACACAAACTCCATCTTAGAGCATCCTAGAGGTGCTAGGGAGCAAGGGCAACATCGATCTCCTCATGTGATAGTTAGGGGAGGCGATTTGGTGGTGCTATTTTGGAGGAATGGTGGAGATGCGGTGCTCATGGTGGTGGTGCTCGTGGTGGTTGTGCTAGTGAGGTGGTGCTTGTTCTGCTGGTGAGGTGGTGGTGGTGCTGCTCCGGTGAATTGAGACACGCTTCAAGGGTAAGTGGTATTTGGCTAATTAGGGTTTAGATTAATTAAGTTTGTATTAATATTTGTCATGCGGTAGTGTTTAGTTGGTCATGTCGTAGATAATTATATAGTTGTTAGTAGATAATTATATAGTAGTTAGTATTTAGTTTGTCGTGCGGTAGTATTTTTAGGTATTCGATAGTAATATTTAGTTTGTCGTCCGATTCTATTTAGTCTTTCCGGTAGTAATGGGTATTTCGTGCTACTTAATTGTTGATGAGTCTTAATATTTTATAGGCGAGCAGAGATGTCTGATGTAGTGAAGTGTCGGTTCTACTACGGTGCTGGTACTGTCTTAACAAATGAGTTCGGGGCAGATTTGAGTCAGTTTCAGCATTCGGAGTTGGAACTTAATTATCCGCACACATGGTCGATTAGTCAGGTGAAAGAGTGGTTGGACGGATGTTTAGGGATTAATCCAGAAACAGACACTGTTGGTGTGCATGCATTGTGGACGAAGTCAAGTTCAAGGGAAGACATATTCTTCTATTTGAGGCCGATAGATCGAACCTCTCAGTGGGTGCGCTGGTACAAACCTGTGAAAGCAGGGGCACAAACCCTGTCGCCCTACTGCTTCCTTTGGCGAAGGAGGTGAATTCATATGAAAGTGAGAGTGGCCACGATCTGGGCCAGAGCAGTCAAGAGATGCATACAGAAGAACATGATTATAGGCAGTCAAGAGATGTTGGAGGTGGCGGTTATGAGTCAGGCGAGAGCAGTCAGGCAGATGGTGATCATGATTATACTGGTGAGGCAGATGCAGACGATCAATTTGGTCGTATGCAGAACCAGATGGAAGAGGAAGATACGGATGGTGAAAGTGATTACGCCGATGATTCCGACGAGTCGAATGACGAACATGAGGTGCCTAATCCTGCGTCATGGAATCGTGACTTTTCTTCTGCAATGACCGTGAACGACGGTCATGATTCTACGTGGCACTATCACGAGAACAACATTGCCATTGGTGCTCTCTATCCTGACAAGCAACATTTGCAGGACACAATCATTAAGTGGGCAATGTCGACGTGGAGGGTTTTCAAAACCAAGGTGTCAAGTAAGAAATATCTGACAATGGAATGCCAGGTACCGAGCTGTCCAGCGAGGGTGCATGGCTATCTCCCTATGTTTGGCCTAAACTGGAAGGTCAGTGACGTAGTACAACACACATGTGTAATTGATACCATCCCTAAAGATCATGCCAATATTTCGTCCACGCTTCTTGCTCGGTTGCTTTACTCGGAGTTAGTGCAGGGCAAAGATGTGGAAGTGAAGGCCATTGTGCAAAAAGTGTTGAGCAGGTTTAAGTATACAATTTCGTATGGCAAGGCTTGGAGGACTAAGCAAAGGGCGCTTGAGATGAGATTTGGTTCTTTTATGGACTCATATGACTCAGTTGTTCGGCTCCTTCATACATTGCAGGCCCGTAATCCTGGCACCCATGTGGACGTCCAACACTTCTGGATGCAAGAGTTCCCAACTGTGAAAGTGTTGCATCGTTTGTTCTTCTCTTTCGGTGTATGCATCGAAGCCTTCAGTCATAGTCGACCAGTAATTTGTGTTGATGGAACTTTTCTTACTGGCAAGTACAAGGGACAGATTTTGACTGCCATTGGTCAGGACGGCAACAATCAGATCGTGCCGCTCGCATTTTCTTTTGTGGAGAGCGAGAATACTGAAAGTTGGACCTGGTTCTTTAGGCAGCTTAAAATTGCAGTAGTGAAGAATAAGCAGAATGTGTGCATCCTTCACGAAATGTAGCAGTAGCAGCACATGTACAACTTGTAGCGCAACAGCTGGCAACAGGACCTGCACCAGCGGAGGATGTACCCGTTGGGCTTTGTGACTTGCCAGGATTTGATCCGCCTGGGGTTAGGAGAAAGGCTGGGCAGATAGGGATGGCCGCAATCTCGTTTGTGTCTCCATATTTCCTTAAAGAGTCTGTCCTCAATACCTGGACAGGTGAGATGGTTGGATTTCGCGCTATGGGTAATTTCAACACTCTTGATCCTGCTGAAAGGCAGTACATCCCTGACCCTAGGCTAATGCGTACCAGTAGAGGGCGACGCCAGTGCAAGCGCATCCGTAATGATATGGATCAATCTGAAGCCGGAGGCCCTACTAGGCAGTGTTTCCTCTGCAACCATTTTGGCCACAAGGACGACAATTGTCCACGATTCGGGACTGGCGAAGCTACTACTCGTGGAGGGAGAGGGAACCGGAGACGTAGAGGGAGAGGAAGAAACTAGAACGGGAGGGAGAGGAAGAAATTTGTAATAAGTGTAGAACTATGTTTCTATTCATACTAAGTGTGGCACTATGTTTTAAATTTGTAATAAGTGTAGAACTATGTTTCTATTCGTACTAAGTGTGGCACTATGTTTTAAATTTGTAATAAGTGTGGCACTATGTTTTAAATTTGTAACAAGTGTGTAATAATGTTTCAATTCAAACTAAGTGTGGCACTACGTTTTTAATTTTGCAGGAATGGAGAGAGAATACTTACTTAATGAGGCCGTGGATAGTACACATCGTGCTAGGCTATTGCAGGAACGTAGGCTCGATGCCCTCATCACTCGCGGACCTAGGGAAAACTGGCAGATACACCCTAGTTGGGTTGATAGGTATGTGTTCAAATTTTGTACATGTTGAGACACGTATACCCGTATATGTTGATTTTTTTGTACAAACCGGTTGAAGTGGGCCGGGCTTTTACCGTTAGCGCGTCTAGTTGAGGCCACACCTCAGACTCTACGCCTAAAGATTGACAACTGTCTGCTCAGTTGCTTAGTTGACCGATGGAGGCCTGAGATGCACACATTTCACTTTCGTTGGGGTGAGATGGCTCCTACACTGGAGGATGTGTCTTTCTTGTTGGGTCTGCCTTTGGCGGGTCGACCAGACGTACTAGCTGAGCAGGCTTACCCAGTGACCCCGTTGTTAGACGCTGAGAGGATAGACATGCCTACTTTCGGTACACTATGGACGCGTCGCAAGGTATGTGTTCACATCACAATTTGACATATTTGCGTGCCCGTTTCATTAAACATTCGATGTCACTAATTTTGTTTTCTGCAGAGACGCTATGCTCAAGATAACATTCGGAATTGCTACGAGGCTTTCAACGAGCAGTTTGACCTGCTGAGCGCGGGTGCGGTTATCTGGCAGCCGTACACGGACGCTGCTATGCACGCTAAATACCCGGGTGGTATCTCCACGCTCTGCACGAGAGATATGGAGTACTGGATGACAAAATCGAAGATCATCTTCGATGTATTCGTGGAGGAGATGGCCCAACAGCGGGTTATGAGGCAATTTGGTCGTCGACAACTAGCACTTCCTCCGCCAACGGATAATCATGTCCAACACATTATTCACGGGTATGTATTTTTATGCGTTCCGAACTTCTCAACATGTTACCACTAATTAAATGGCGAGCACACATCACAAATGTAGGTTGTCAAGGAAAGGAACCAACAGGACCGTGCTACAGTGGCTTCAGAGGCTTCAGCCGTACGTCGCAGAGTGGCACGATGCCATGACACGAGTCTGGGAGGAGAATGACGTGTTCGATCCAGCACAGTTCGATTCATATTTACAGGTTTACATGACCTCGACACGACTACGCATCATGCATCACGAGCACCCTCAGGCGACACCGACCCCTTCTACGTGGGATATGTATTCAAGCCAGTCTACTTCAGGCACGAGACAGTACACCGTAAGTTCATTTCCCCTATCGAATGCAGGCCAATCTAGCTACTTCACCTATGTTGAATTAAAACTTCTTGTCCAAATTATAGGTCCAGTTGACACATGAGCTGCAGACTAATGTGGCTGAGTATAGTCGTTCGCTTTCGACCGGACCACTACTTGAGCGTCAGCCGCATTACTCTTGGGTGCGGCGCTTGGAGGACAGGCTCTGAGGTATCTACGAGGTGATCACTTGCACACATACGTCCGATGTTGATCCGCGCCATGCAGCACCGCGGCCACCTCGTCCTTCCCAGCCGCAGCCCCAGCAGACTCCCCAGCAGCCGCAGCGACACCGACAACAGCCGCGACCACGTCTACCTACGCAGCCTACGCCCAGACCACCCCCTCCTGACCAGGCTGGAGGTTCGTCGTGGCAGCAGCAGCAGAGCCCAACGTCGGGCTTCATTCTTCGTCCGCCACCCCAACCACGTGGTATGTATTTTGTTCTCTCTTGTTTTCAATATTAATCAGGATACAATTTATTTACTAAGTTTTTATGTTCCCTATGTCAGGATATCAGTCTTCTATGTCCGGACAACAGTCGTCGGGATCCCCGTGGGGGAGTGAGCAGGATGCGTACAACATACAAGACAATTGGATGGGCATGTACAACACTCCTCCACCACAGCCCACACAGGAGACACAGCAGGACCACGACGAGTCCTTGATTCCTGCACGGGACGTTAGGCCACCCCACAGGTGGGGTTGGACGACACCGAATCCACCACCTCCGCGCCGTGGCAGACGTCGTGGCTGACACTTCTAGAGACATGCCTACCTATCTATGTATGAGATCTTTTTATTTACGTAAGACATATCTTTCAGACTTATTTATATGTATGTACAACTAGACATATCTATCTATGCACGCGAACTTCTATCAGTCGTACTACTCTAGTCCAGATAATATTTTTTCCTCCATTAAACAAACATTGCAAATTACACGGACAACAAAACATCGGTAGTAGCGACAACACAACACAAATTGAAGATACATGATACTCCTTAAATTAGAAACAACAAAAGTCATCTACCATCAACGCAGCCTCCCGCATCACTCTTGCCTTTCGATGACGCAACACCCTTGTCCTTCGACGACGCAACACTCTTCCCCTTCGACGTTGTTTCACTCTTGACCTTCGACGACGTAGAACCCCTTGCCCTTCGACGACGTAGCACCTTTGCCCTTCGCCGCCGCGCTGCAGCTTTCTTGCTCGCTTCACTCGGCATGAAGATATCATCTTCATCCTCGCTCTCCTCAACCCATGAATAAGGATTTCTTTCAGCCCACCTCAAATGTGATTCACTCCTATATGTTGGCTTCTTCTTCTGCCACCTAGCATGCAACCTGAGAAGTTCTTCCCGTATTTCACTCCAAATACTCGATGGCCACCCATGCCTATATAGCATCGCTGATAGCTCACCGAGATGAGGTGGAATATCCTCGAATGGCACTACCTTATTGTCTACCTTAAAATCGGCCGCACACCTCAAAAGGCGTACGGACATTTGTGGATGGAAACTACGATCTGAAGGAAAGCTCGACATGTTCGAGTGAGTGGACTCGAATGCTTACCAACCTCAGTGAGAAGGGGTTCTTATAGGCCGAGATGAGAAGAATTGGCGGGAGAAACAGGCGGGAGATAGGATGGCGGGAAAAAGGGCGGGAACGAATTTGGTGGGAGATAAGATGGTGGGAAAATAGCGGGAACGGATTGGCGATAAATAAGGCGGGAATGAATTTGGCGGGAGAAACGATCGATGGAAAAAAAAAGATGGCAAGAAATGTGAGTGCATGCAGCTGTCGGTGTGCATGCAGCTGTCGGCTTGCATGCGGACGACGAGGTCCTGTCGTCCACGGCGCCAACGATCAGCTGTCGTCCACGGCGCCAACGATCAGGTCCTGTCGTCCACGGCGCAGACGAGCAGGGCCTGTCGTCGACGACGTAGACGAGCAGGTGATGTCCTGGCTGCAGCCGACGGACGACCAACTTATCGTCCACGCCTACAACGACAGGCACCTATCGTCCGCGGCGTAAATTAGGCCGCAATATTTTTTTAAAACTCTCAAAACGCGTAATATTTCTCGAATTTCATTAAAAATGTATTATTTAAAAAAATTAGCTATAATACACAATAGTTTAAAGTTCAATCACTGGAAAATATATTTGACCACTTTCTACTCTTTTATGTTGGTCAATTGACATATCGGATTAGAATTAAAAAAATTGACTAACATTATTTTATTCAGATACATATATATTAATTTCCATATCCATATTTGTTTCAAAATTCAATACCACATTTGTTTTGTATTTGTAAAAAACGAATCCGGATATTTACCACTTCCATTTCTCTTTTGTTTGGATTCAGATACTTACCACTTACATTTTTAACTTTTCAAATACCAAAGTCAGGTAATTCGGATTATTCGCTACCACTTACCACGCCACGGGCCATATAACTACGTCGGTCTGCTATCATGCGCGCTGTGGCCGTGTCTCACAATCTCCGGTCACAGGTCAGGGCCAAGGCCGGGTGGTTTGTTTCGCCGTGGCTAGATTTACGGGAAAATGATGACGGAGTGCAACAAATTGTATGATTGTATCATAGCCGTGGCTAGACTAATTCAGTTCGTTGAAAGTTAATCCCGATAAGAGTGATTATTGGAAACAAGAACAGCTCGACTGAACCCGAATATAATGACAAAGCCATCACATAACTCAAAGGCGGATGCATGGTTTCAGAGTCGCGCTTTGCAACCTTCCCTACAAACGACACATAGCTAATACAGTTCATTTCTTGCACTGAGCCTTGCCCTGTGCTTCTTCCCATAACGGTGGTGTACCAGCATTGTACTGCTTTCACACAGCAAATTGCAGACCTCACAGAAGTACAGTGTCGGTTGCTTCACCGCCTTTTCCGAGCTTGCGTCCTTGCTGTTAGATCCATCTGAAGGTACTTCACTTTTAGTCCTCGAACTGGTCCCTTTTGCAATATTGCCTTTGCTGAGTATCGCCTGTATCTTCTGTTGATGCCTGCTGCTTCTACAATGAGCCTCAAACTGAGATTCAGAGTTACATTTGGCCTCACACATTAAGCAATTCAATTCTGAGGTTGGTTCTTTGTTCTTGGCCAGTTGTGGTGGACTGTTATTCTGCTGCTTGATTTTCTCTCTCAGAAGCTGAATGTTCAGCTGGTGTCTCCTGCCTGCAAGATGGTTCTCCAGGTCTGATTCACAGGTACAGTGAGTACGACAAATGCTGCAGATCCATCTTGAATCCGGAATCAACTTTGATTTCCGTGATTCAGAATCGCTTGCCTTGTTCTTGCTTTGTTCATGCAAGGATTGAACCCTTTCTCGATGTCTTATGCCCTTTAGGTGGTTCTTCAAGTCTGTTTGGCATGTACAAATAACTTCGCAAATGCTACAGCTCCAGACTGATGGTGGCTTCTCTAAAAGCTTCGGCACATTGATACTACGCGGTTCTGCTTCCTGTGCAACGACGTTCTTCGGTATACCATTCTTATCCCCTTCCACGTTTGTTGCTGCCACAATGTTCTGTTGGTGTCTTTTGCCTTTGAGGTGCGCCTCCAAGGTCGACTGGGATGTACCTTTGGCCTGACAGGTGCTGCAACTCCATTTTATTGAGGATGTTTTCTTCTCCTCTGTACCAAGAGAAGGTTCTGCTGCCATTTTCGCCTTCTGATCACTTGCCCTAGTTGTTGGGTCCAGTGTTGCTATATTTGACATGTGCTTCTGCCCAGCATAATGTTGCTGTAAGTTCTGCTCACAGGTTGCTTGCACCTGGCAGATGGTGCAATTCCATTTCATGGGTGGTTTCAGCTTCTTAACTGGTATCGTTATTCCCGTTAGTTCGGACTTCTCTGCATGGGACGACTTACTCGGTGGAACAGCCTGTTTGATATTTTGACTAGATCATTAGTAAGTGAACTATTGAAAACAATGAGAGCAAACGTGCTACGGACCTTTATGCGAGTATCATTAGTAGGCCATTAGCAAATTACTAGACTTTTAAAACAGTACACAGTTACTTGTCAGAATCAAGTTATGTGAAGTTTGAACAGAACCATAGTAATTTACTGAAAAACATGGGCAGTAAACTTGCTCCTACTAGTATCGTACATACATATACAAATCCTACCATACCTAGGCATTGCGAATGTTTATTTGTGATCACAATATTAGAGGTTACTGTCTTACAAAGAGTTTGGTTTTAGTTTGGAGATTCGTAACTCTAAACAGTATGCTCCAAAATGTCAAAACAAATAAGATGACACATGCAAAGTGAACAAAATGTAAAACTCAAAAAAAAAGTGAACAAAATGCACAGGATGCACTCACCTTGTTTGAGTCCGGCAGTTTATGATCATAAAACTCTGCAGTCTGTTGAGCCACGGGCTGCTCGGCGGTGAACGTTCTTGCCTTTGATCGTCCGGCATCCGCGGTGGCCATACTATGAGATTTTGCTTCCTGTGCCATGACGTTCTTCGGCATGCTATTCTTATCCCCTTCTGTGCTTGTTGCTGCGATGTTCTCTTGGTGTCTTTTGCCTTTGAGGTGCGCCTCCAAGGCTGGTGGTGCGGAGCCACCGACAAGGTAGTCGTAGTGACGCCGGCCCCCCGGGCTGAGGTCATCTAGCGAAGCGAACTCATTGGAGTTGCCGACGATGTAGTCGTAAATAAGCCGTGCCTCCGGACTGAGGTCGTCCTTGGTAGGGGAGGGGGTTGCAGCTGCTCGCTCGGAGAACCCGCTGATGGGAACGACGCTGCTCCGGACAGGCAGAGGCGCGGTCGAGGTTGGTGTAGAGGAGCCGCCGACGAGCAGGTCGTAGATGCGTCGGGCGCCCGGGGAGAGGTCGTCCTTGGGCGAGTCGTGCCTGGCGCTGAGGACGGTGCGGCTCGCCGCGGTTGTCGTCGGGATGGCGGCCGGGGCGGTGTCGCGTGGTACACGCAGACGCGCGGTAGACCTTGATGTCGATGAAGCAGTCACCGTTGCAGTGAAGGCGCCGACACGGCTATGCAGAGATGAGGTAGAGGCCGTCGGAGAGGAAATCGATGCGGTCTCCTGGTTGCTCACCAGCGCGAGGTAGGCAGCCCACTCCCGTTCGCAATCGTCCGGATCAGCCATGGCGAATTCGTACATCGCCTTCATGACCGAGGTCTGCTCCATGGCTTGTGGTGTTGGGGAAAAATTGGGTGGGGATTTTGTGGAAATTTCGGGGAGAGATCGACTGGCTCTGATACCAAATGTAAACACCACACTAATTGTATTGCTTAATCAGTCATCTGGTTCGGAATTACAGAGAATCACACGAAGAACTACAAGGATTTGGGAAGATCTAGAGGAAGTCTGCTTCTCTTTGTAGCGCTGCCTCCCGTGGCTTCTGAGCAGGCCCAAACTCGTGCTGGGACACACTAAGCTTTACTTTCCTCTCAGCTTCTGAGAAGACTGCAGCAATGTGGGAACTTGCGCCCGATCACCTATGACTGGGCGGCTTGGTCGGTTTTGCTTAATCCTTAAGAAAACTAAGCTCCCAGGGGCCAGGGATTGGTGAGCTCTGAGCTCTCCACCGTTTAGGGTCGTCAGATTAACAGAGGGGATTAATCTCAGCTATCCGTTCAGTCGGTTCAGTCATGGTCTCATGGATGCGTGTTGACGGGCCGCATGCGACCTGTGGTGGAGACCCGTTAGGTCGGTTCCTTCGCGAGATTCATTCTGCGAAAGGCCTGTCGGCCCGAACCTGAATCGCTTTTCTCTACTGAGTCATGGTCGCCGCCTCCGCACGCGCTCATCGCCAAACCCTAGCCACAGCTTGGGTCGTCGACAGTGGTGGTCCAGCGGTCATCGGCGGCGTCTCCTACAATATTCTTCGGCCTCCAACGCGCCATGTCGCCCGCCCCCGCCTGCGCCGACGAGACGAGGCGCCTGGCGGGCGAGGTGGCGTGCGTGCTCGACGAGTGCCGCGCCTCCCTCGTGGTGCACCTGCGCAAGCTCCGGGAGCTCGCGGCGCTCTGCTCCTCCTCCGCCCCGGCGGCCGCTTCCTCTCTGCCTTCTGCACTGCCCTCAGCCCGCTCTTCGAATCCTCCCCCGCCTCCGACCGCGTCGCGCGCTTCGCGGCGGCCTTCGCCTCCGCCTCCGCTGCCGGGACGGCGGCAGCGGGTTCCTCAAGGGGTTCCGCCGCGCACTTCCCGGCGCGCTTCCGCTCCTGCCAAATCATCTCCGAGGTGACATGCTTCCTCCCCATTTAAGACGAGCTGCTGCTTTCATTATTCATTAGTATTCGAGGGGCTTGTGTCATTTTTATTGCTTGGAAAACAGGTTGATATTCTGTTTGGTTATGTACTACGTTCTTAGCTTGAACCTAATTTGTATCTGATTGTATAAATCTGCTCAATAAAAGCCCCGTTGAGATCTGGAATTTAGATTCCCTTAAAAAAAAACTTCCATACCCGCTTCCTCCATTCAGTTTAGGCCGCTCGTTTCTGTTCCGTTTTAGATGGTTGTGAAGAACAGAGCGATTCTTAATTCTGGTAGTTTGAGGAGTACCTTTTTCACCTGACTTACAAAACCCTGACATTTCCATTTCATCATGTAGATCATAATGCAGTTGCCGGATGATGCTGAGGTGAGCGATGAGATTTGGGACGAAGTGATTGATGCCATGAAGGTCTGGGTTCAGGATAAGATCCCTGCAATCCGCATTTTCGCATGATGGCGGTATCATCTATGTCTTTCTTGATACCCTGGAGAAAGAACAAAACGCTGTATGTCACATCAATTATGTACCCCAAAATATTAATTTTAGATTTGCTTTTCTGCATCTGATCGATGTCTTGTTTTGTTTGAGAAGGAGGTGCGGAACACAATTATTCTGTCTCTGCCACCATTAAATGCTACATTGGAGTCAATCATTGAATCAACGATGGACGCGAATGAATCAGTCGCAGAGCAGTATATTCTGTGCTTTAAACTAAGTTTCCCCTGCAAAGTCTCAGGTGAGCAGTTCCTTCCATTGGAAGTAGAGAAGCCAAGTGGCCAATGCCCACCTGCACTTTTTTTTTGTCAATTTGGTTGCCGTTGAGCATCTTCGATCGAACATAGGCTGGCAACTGAGTCAAATTGGGGATGCTAATAACACATTGGCTTGAGGCTCTGAGCGTGAAGAATTTCCATATGTTGCATAGACAATATTCAGTATTTCCTCTTCATCAATCCAGAAGTCCAAAATAGCTGCATTTTGACATGAATTATATGTAAATGATTATCAAGTGAAAATGATACATCTTCATAGATAATTTTTAAGCTTCAATTTTGGTTCTCACACAAACTATATATGAAGTCATAACCTATATATGAACTCTGTCAATTTTTTGTGTCATAACTTGGATGCCCTTAGCTGCATCTTTGATTTGCACGGGCTGGCAACTGACTAGGGCCGCAAACTAGGAATGCTAATTTCTCAGAACATTAGTTTACATGTGAAGTAGTTTCATACGCTTCATAAACGATAGTGTGTACGTATTTCCTGTGTTATCACAACTGCACCATGCATATTCGTATGTTACCACACTACGCCGTGACTGCTCGTGGATACATGCTTTTTAGGCTGGTGGAGGCTGCAGGTAGGTAAAAGATGTGATTGCATGAAAAAAAGTTAACGTACTGCTTATCCATTTTCTGTTAGCTTTAGAATTTATATATAGCACAACATTTGTTAGCTCAAATTCAATGTCTTCCGGGAAAGTAAAATATACATGACAATGTGTATTAGTGATTCTTTTTTACCACGGTCACTACTTAACCTAGGATATATTGGGACTCTAGAAAAGGAGACTTCCAATCATAGTTAACAGTATACAGTAAGCATTGTTCACTTATATTCGGAAAATAAACTGCAGCATCGCTATACTTTGAAACCAGTATACAGTGTACAGCAAGCATGTCACCAAATGCAGCTCTTCAAAAGCCAAGCTGTCTTTTCTCTGCAATAATTTCTCCTCCTGTCTTTTCTCTGCAATAATTCCTCCTCCTGTCTTTTCTCTGCAATAATTCTTCATGTCTGAAATAGAAGATTTGCATCCTTGATTTACTATTTATGGCTCAGATGCTAATTACATGTTTTGTTGCTACTTCTGTGTTGCAAGTTTGGAATGGAGCTCTAATTGCAGGCCGAGATGAAATGAGTGTGGCGCATAATTTTTTATATCTGTCTCACTGAGTCCATCAGTTTTCTGGTTTCAATGAGGCGAGAAGAGAATGTTGTGGACGATTTTCTCGACGTCATATTGTAGCATGTATTATATGTGTAATTGTCATTTTTTATAGATCAGGTACTCTTTTGTATGGTTAGATGAGGTGTTAAATATGCAAACATTCACCATTTTTATTTGTTCGGTCTCCCACATCATGCTACTGTTGTAGGCACAGAGTATTTTACTCATTTAATTTGCAGGTTTATGGAAGTATTGAGAAGAAGAATATTTATGTTTATGCAGCAATCCAGAGAAATCAGCATATCTGAATTGGGCACTATGTGTCTAGATGCCCATTTGAAGTAGAACCACCACTTGGAAGTCATGCCTGATGCGTGGGATGAACAATAATAAATTTAGTAATGAATATTTGCTTTATTTTGTGACATAAGAGTTGTTGGAGAATAAGATCAAGACTCAAGATTATGGTATGTACTACTCCCTCCGTCCAAAAATAAGTATCTCAAGTTTGGCAAAAAGTGGATGTATCTATACATGAAATAGATACATCCACTTTTTGCCAAACTTGAGATACTTATTTTTGGACGGAGGGAGTATTTGGTAGTAACTTTGTGAAAGTTATCTATTCTTTTCTCAAGAGTGTGTGTTCACTATTTCTGACCTAAAGTGGTAATGCTATTTTAGTGGATGATAAGTTGATTACCCATGTCTGACGAAGATTTCAGTTGATCTTGTGATGTGTCAAAACCAAATTTTGCTTCGTATAAGCTGCAGAGAATGCATTGCTGTGATATTCACATGTATATATTTCATATTGGAGCTGATCAAAGTGTAGTGGTGAGATGTTACTTTTTACTGATATTTCCAAAGACCTGATTTCAAAACTGGTCTATGTTTTAGTTGCTGATTTTATGTCAAATGCACCTAGAATATTGGACGTAATTTGAGAATTGGTCAGAATAAACTATGTGCATGCCGAGGATTTCGATTTGATCAAATGTGAGGTTGCAAGCATTCCAGTTATCAGCAAACTACGATCTAGGTAAGAAGAAATGCCCCCTTCGGCACTAAACGGCACAAGAAGGCGCGCAGTTCCTTCTAGCGCATGTCATGTTTAAGCAGACGGCTCTATTTATAGTGGATCTAATATTGCCGCATTGATTGCAATATCATAGGATATGAATATACAATGTGTAATATACGTGATCTTGACGTGTGCTTAGTTGCTCATGCTGGCTAAGTGTTTTGTATTGACAAACTTGCCATGAATATGCTTCTGGTTTTTCATTCATAATAAAATCTTCATTTATCTCTAGATTATAATGGAGCGAGCGCAGCAACGCGCGCCCTTTCCTTCTAGTTACGGGGAAGGGGAACAGAGCCAACTGACGGAGAGAGTTTGAACGGCGAGGACGACGCATGCGTCCTAGCAAAACTTGATAACATCTTGTTTAGTACGTGACATCATTCTAAGTATTTATATCGACTATAATAGTACTTTTCTGAAGCAAAAAACAATAATCAGCAACGGATAGTACTGTCTGTGCATCAATCAAGTATAGAATGTGTACAGACTGATCTATCGAATATGTTCAGACTGAAGGCATGTTTTCGAGAGGAACATGCTCGGTAACAGCGTCACTTGATTATTTGCCAGCATTTTAACTGAAATCGAAGACAATTTTTCAAGCAAAACTTACTGGTCATAGATGTGATCTGATTAGTAAATGAAAAATCGGGCGAATCTGCAGAGAAAATAAGTAAAAGCTTGCTCGTGGGGCTCGGTCAAATCATCCTCCAACTGGGCCATCCCCATTTCCATTAATTTCTTAACGGAAATACAAAGTCTTTTTTGTCCACCCTTAAAGACACAACACACGCACCACACCTGGAGCAGACAAGTCTAAAACAGAGGATAGCGAGTTGGAGCAGACAAGCGGGGCGAAAGCCTGGTTCGAGAAACCCACTGAGAGAGCTCGATCTGGAGCAAACCTGTGGGGCAAAAACCTGTTGCCATCATCTACTAAATCCAGTTTAATGTTCAAAACAGAACCAACAACAAACTTCAACATGACACATGTACAACAAGCTCCACAGACAACGAACAACCAAACAACCGAAGATACGAATAGCAGCAACCGCCAACATCTCCACAACAGTACGGGCCATCACCCGTTGGTGATCATCAGAACGCTGGGCTGCCCCGCTTGACCCCTCCTGGCGATCTCCTTCGTCTTCAGCGCCAGCTGTTCCGCTCCCGCCCTGATAGCCTCCTTATCAGCTTCCTTGTAATGCCCTGCCCAGTTGTTTAGCAGAGAACAAACTGTGAAGAAAATAGAGATAGGAGATTTCAACAGGAACTTTTCAAAAGTTATCTTGTTTCTCATGGACCAAATTGCCCAACAAACAACTGCCAAAAGAAGAGTATAAAACTTTTCCCCTCCCGGCCAAAAACAATGAAACCACGAAAAACATTGCCACACCGAACTAGGAGTAGTGGATGTCCCAAGGATCCTCCCAATAATGCTCCACACGGCTTTAGCTGATGGACACCCAAACATGAGATGATCCCTATTTTCCAGCTTGTTGCAAAAGGAACATAATGGACATCCTTTCCACTTCCGTTTTTTCATATTATCCCTAGTCAGAATAGCATTATACATCATTTGCCACTGGAAGATTTTTATTTTAAGGGGGATTTTGGCTTTCCAAATCCATATATTATTGGGACCCGATAAAGGTTTCTCTAGCAGGTTATACACCGATTTTGTAGTAAATTTTTTATTGCCGTTCAGCTTCCAGAACACTTGATCATCAACATCCATAAGGCTAATAGAACGAGCTCTCTCAACAATATGTTTCCATTGGTCATCCAAGTTCTGATAAAGCCTTCTCCTAAAGGGAACATTGAAATAGTAAACACCCGACGCGACTCGTAGCTAAGATTTCGGATCACGCACGAGAGCTCCCAGGCGCACAGAGGCGAATAGGTTTCCTCAGCCTCTCGTCGGCGCCGCCGCTGATCTCCCCCGCCTTTGTGGCCTTCGGGCCATGGAGGCGCGGTGGATCTCGGCCCACGTCGACGGGAGGGCTACGTTTTCTGGTTTTCGTGTCAAGGTTTGTTGGGGCGGCGATGGCGGCGGCAGCGTCTCTTTCAATAAGGTCTCCTCGGCTTCAGTCCCATCTCGGCGGCGACATCGAGAAGCTTGTGTGAGTGGTGTGTTTTTCAAGGGCTTTTTCTGGCGGTGACGATCTCCGGATCGTCGTGAAGCTTCATCGGCGGTTCATCCTTCTTCTTCGGCACCGGGACGGATGTGGTCTTCTTGACCCGTTCGGCGACTTCCCGTCCGCAACCAACAACGTTAGGTCGGCTCAGGGAGCGGCAGCGGCGGCGCGCCGTCGACACGGTCTGGAGGTTGAAGACGAAGGGCATCTCAAGGATCTCGTTGTAATTTTCATTTTTATTGAGATGTTTTGTACGGTTCGGTGTTTCTTTTAATACCTGGGTCCTTTTCACAAAAAAAAGGGAACATTGAAATTCATTCTCGCAAAATGGTCAAAGGTTCCATCCTGTAATTGACACATATCAAACAGGACAGGGAAGGATACCATAAGAGGAACATCGTCCATTGATCCAAGGATCTTTCCAAAATCTTACCAAGGATCCATTCCCCAATTTAATACCACGTCCTTCCAAATAGATGTCCCTAACCTTCATAATTCCTTTCCAACAAGGAGAATCATCAAACTTCGGTTTAATGCTTGTAACAGTCTTGTTACGAAAATATTTTGCTTTGACAATAGTTTGCCAAAGCCCCTCTTGAGTTTCTAACTTCTACCACCATTTAGCAAGGAGACTAAGGTTTTGTTTCCTTAAATCAATCACACCCAAACCCCCTTTCTTCTTAGATTTACAAATACGTTTCCACTTAACAAGGCGATACTTCTTTTTCCCATTTATTCCTTCCCAAAAAATCTCCTCATATGTTTATTCAACTTCTCAATGAAGGTTTTGTTGAACAAGAACATCGATAGATAGTAAAGGGGCAACCCCACAAGACAAGATTGCAATAAAGTAAGTCTCCCACCCGAAGAAGCATTCACACAGATCCAGGAAGCTAGTCTCTTAATAAATTTTGCCTCTACAAAATCACAATCAATATTTTTCAGATTGGCAAATGTTACTGGCACTCCCAAATACTTTAAAGGGAGATCCAGGAAGCTAGTCTCCCACCCGAAGAAGCATTCGCACAGATCCAGGAAGCTAGTCTCTTAATAAATTTTGCGTCTACAAAATCCCAATCAATATTTTTCAGATTGGCAAATGTTACTGGCACTCCCAAATACTTTAAAGGGAGATTTCCAACCTGGCAATTGAACATATTTGCATAAACGGCAGTTATGTTTTCATCACCACCAATAGTGATCACTTCACTTTTAAGAAAATTTATCTTCAAACCCGACATAAGTTCAAACGCATAAAGAAGAAGTTTTAGATTAATAGCCTTATCAGGATCATGTGATATACATATAACCGTATCATCAGCATATTGCAAAACTGCCACCCATTCTCTACTAGGTCAGGAGCCAGACCCACCAAAAGACCATTCTTCTGAGCTTCTAAAATCATTTTTGTCAGCACCTCTCCCACCATGTTAAAAAAGAAAGGTGACAAGGAATCTCCTTGACGGACACCTTTTGCGCTTTGAAAATAAGGACCCACTTTATCATTAATTTTTACTGAAACAGTCCCATTATGCAGGATTTGATGAACCCACATACAGAAGGTATCAGAGAAACATTGTTTTTTAAAACATTCAAGTAAAAAAGCCCAATTAACTTTATCGTAAGCTTTTTCAAAATCTAACTTCAAGACTACCCCAATCTGCTTTTTCACATGGGTATGGTGTATAATTTCATGCAAGGCCATAATCCCATCAGTAATATTTCTCTTTTTTATGAAAACTCGGTCAAATCATGGACCAGGTGAGGTTTGCAATAGGAATTCATCTTCAGAACCTGGTACGACAGAAGTACAACACAAGGTAGCTCTTGTATTACAACTAGAACCTGTAAGCTCAGTCGATCAGCACCCGAAACTAAGGGCATCTCCTACTGAAAAAAAGGACCTACTCTACTCCTTTCCAGTTACGTTGGATGGAACATTTTCATAACTAGTGAGACAGACCAAGGACATGAACACATAGCCAGAAGATCTTCACCAACAACACCCCAAAGGCAAAAGCGAGCACCAACAGGCGAGGTTGCAGTGCGTGTGCTAATAACATTTGCAGGTTGACATGTTAATCATACACCGACAAATGGTACAGCTAGCAGCAACTGCAACATGGACAACCACGGCAAGTCAATAGCGTCCCTGAAGGTTCTCCCTGTGTCTTTTCCCGGCCAGATGCAACTCCATCGTCTTCTCACTGGTGCACTCCACTTTGCAGAGCTTACAGAACGGAAACCTTCTGTTGCTCATAAACTTCTTCCTCGGGTCTTCACCCATGCGGTCAACAGAACACTTGCCCCCCTCATTGCCGCCTTCTGTGCGCAGGGCCTGCGTGCTCTCCTGGTGACTCCTGCCCTTGAGATGGTTCCGCAAGTCAAACCCAGAGGCTTCATGCCTTGCTCGAAACGCTGCGAGGTTCGACCGGTGTAGCTCGTCTGCTTTGTGTTGCGTTAAGTCTTCTTCACAGGTCAGGTTCACGTGGCAGAGGGTGTAACTCCATTCGTCAAGTGGCTTCTGCCTCTTTGGTGGTGGAGTTGTCACGGTAGGTCTCAAAATCTGTCTCTTCACCGCTGAGGGAGTGATTTGGGCTTTAGTCTGTTCCACAGAAAAGTTTAATTAGACTTGAGAGCATTTAGTAAAAAGTAAGGACTAGCGAACAGGTCAAGTTTTATGAACGAAACAAGATTAGTAAGCTGCACACCTTGCCTAACTAATAACTGAAACCATTATTAATAAACTAAGTTTTCGCTGGTATGGGATTAGTTTCACATCTCCTATAGAGCTAACATATATGTTAATTAGCACTTGGCATTCAAAGGGTTGCAAGGATTGAAATTGTATTCAAAGTGGCTGCAAGGATGGTGCGTCATTTTGATTAAGACCAAGACAAAAGTATTTATGGAGTGTTATAAAAGATTGTTTTATACTAATTACCACATTGATTGCCGAAAATATTGCTGCAAAGAACAATTGCAATCAGCCACAACCACAACTGGAATATTGCCAACATACCAAGAGCAAATGGAAGCAAAAAAAGAAGACAAATTTATCTGTAAAGCCACTCACCTCGTTAAACACTAGTCTCTTATGCTCATTAGATTGGGACTTTTCCTTGACAGGCAGCGCATGAGGTGATTGCCTGCGTTCATCAATACTAGCTCTGAAGGTGGGCTCTGCAGGCTTTGGCTGTTCACTACTCTGGATTACACTCTCCTTCATCAGCTTCCCAGCATGGATGCCCTTCTCTTCTGCTTTGCGTTCCTTGACAGGCAGCGCATGAGGTGATTGCCTGCGTTCATCAATACCATCTCTGAAGGTGGGCTCTGCAGGCTTTGGCTGTTCACTACTCTGGATTCCACTCTCCTTCATCAGCTTCCCAGCATGGCTGTCCTTCTCTTCTGCTTTGTGTTCCTCACCAACATCTTCATGCTTTGTCTGTTCACTTCTCTGTATTCCGTTCTCCATCAGCTGGACGGCATGGCTATTTTTCGCTTCTGCTTCGCGTTCCTGACCAAGGGCTGAACGCTTTAGCTGTTCACTTCTTTGGATTTCATTCTCCATATCACTGTTGCATGCAGGATGAGAAGACTCAGGTGTTGATTTTGTGGTGAGACCTGCAGCTCCCTGACTTGATTGCAACATAGCGAGGTTCGACCGGTGCAGCTCGCCTGCTTGGTGTTGCGTTAAATCTTCTTCACGTGTCAGGTTCACAAGGCCAAGGGTGCAACTCAATTCTTCAAGTGGCTTCTGCCTGTTTGTTCTCATAATTGGTCTCCTTTTCACCACACAGGGAGTGATCTGAGTTTTAGGCTGTTCCATAGAAAGATTGTTTAGACTGGGGTAAACTTTGAAACTACAATAGTACATATCAAGTTTCACAAATGAAGTTTGGAGAATAAGATGGCAAAAAATGTTAAGTTGCTCATCAAAGGAACTTGCCTAACAAATATAAATGAACACTTTATTACTAGTAAATAAGATTTTTATTGACACGGGATTAGTAAACAAAGTTGGTATCTATTATCTTTCACATTTCCTATAGAGTAATACTACAGCTACGGGATTTATCTACGGAATAGCAGGTTACCGACGTCGGCGCGTCGGCGCGTAGGAAACTTTCCGTAGGTCGGCTCCGTAAGTCTAGCATTTCCGTTTCCTATATAGCATATGATTAGCACGTAGTGTTCAAAGTAGCTACAAAGATTGTGTGTCATATTGATTAAGACCAAGAGAAAAGTATTTATGTAGTATTACACGATGTTTTTTTACTAACTACCAAGCTGATTACCAAAAATATCGCTGAACAGCAAAACTGTGACCAGCAACAACTTAAGTTGGGAAACACTCCAGGAGCAAATGGAAGCCGAATTATGGACAGATTAAAAAATGAAGCCACTCACCTCGTTGAACACTAGCCTCTTCTGCTCATTAGTCAGGGATTTACCCCTGCCAGTCAGAACATATTGATGAGGCGATTTCATTAGTTCATTGATACGATCTTCGATGGTGGGCTTTGAAGGCTTTGGCTGTTTACTGTTCTGTATTCCAGTCTCCCCCATGGGGGGCACAGCATGTCTTGCCTTCTCTTCTGCTTCATACTCCTGACCAAAGGCTTCACGCTTTGGCTGTTCACTTCTCTCGATTTCACTCTCCATCGGCACTTCATGGCTGTCCTTCACCTCAGCTTCCTTTTCCTTGCCAACGACCCTATGATTTACCTGTGCATTTCTCTGGAATTTGCTCTCCATCACCTGCACGGCACGCCTGGCATTCGTTTCTGTGTCGCGACCGTGACCACCTGCTGTACGCTTTAGCTGTTCACTCCTCTGGACTTCACACTCCATAACCTGCATGGCATGGCTATCCTTCGCGTCTGCTTTGTGTTCCTGACTAACGACTGCATGCATTTGATGTTCACTTCTACGTAGCTCACTTTCCATGAGCTGCATGGCATGGCTATTGTTCGTTTCTGCTTTGCGTTCCAAATCATTGGCTGGACACTTTGGATGCTCATTTCTCTGGATTCCACTCTTCGTTAGCTGCACCCCATGGCTTTCCTTCAATTCTTGTCTGTGTTCCTGATTAACAGCGGCCCGGCTCTCTAGTGCCGCCTTCTCACTGAACAACGCCGGCTCAATCGGATTGGCAACGGCATTGATCGCAGCTTGTACCAAGGCTTCCGCTGCAGGCTCCTTGCTCCCTGACCAGCGTTGTTCGGCATCAGGAGACGCTGAAGAAGCCACTGCCAGTGCCATAGATGAACTGCCACGATCTTGCTGCTCGGGGTCATCAACAGGCCGTTGCTGCGGCACTGGTGACGGTGACCGCTCAACGTGCGGGTAAAAAGGAGGTATCACTACTGGCTCCGAGGGGTTCCTATGCAACCAAGAAGTTTCCTCGCTTGGCCGCGGAGTTCGGTACAAGATTTCTTGGCACTGATGCATCGAAGGCCCGCCCCACCCTGCTGCGGGCATTGCTAAGCACGCGGTCATGGCGCACTCTGTCTCGGCAAGATCACACAAGATCATATCCAGGCGTATGCGCTCCCTGTGGAACTCCCGCAGCAGCTTCTCCCTCCTGAACATGAGCGCCGCCATGTTTGGTGGTGCTGATTGAGCGTCTCTGCCTTCCCATTGCCAATGGCAAGAGAATTGTCAAAAAGGATCAGTATTACAAAGGTCAAAATATTCCACTAATCTCACATCTTTTTTTTTTCATGAAATGGCACGTCATCTACGTTGCAACATCAAAATAATCAGAAACTGTTTATGATCAGAACACCATCCTATGGTCACTGAAATTAAGAAACTTTAGGATTGCCCAAGCTATCTTTTACTAGACAATTTGGCACTCTTCAATGTAGGATCAATGATTCTTTTTTTGTGGGATAGAATCCAACAATTGCCACTCTGAATCCTGACATTGAACACAGTCCGGGCGGATGCAGGATTACAGGCTAGAGCAGAGGTGAACGGGCTTCAGGATGTGAGTGCATCACTACCCGCAGTTGTAAATAATGTTTTTTATTAAACGGTTGCATTTTCTCCAGAGAAAAATCAAAAAGATGATAAATTGATTATTTTCGATTTGGCCACTCTACCAGAACAACATCTCGCAGAAATCCCAAACTCTATTGCAAATTTGAACAACTATCAAATCCGCAAAAAAAAAATGAACTGACAATGTGCAGGCGGGGGATGATTCTGAACAGAAGAAAATACAATCTTGTCACACAAATCGCAAAGTCGACTTCTTTTCTTCTCGAAAATAACCGCTTTGCAGAACATCCGTAAAAAAAGAAAGATTTGGTGAACCCCAATGCGAGTAGGCTGGCAGGGGGAGGGGGGGGGGGGGGGGGGGGGGGGGGGGGGGGGGGGGGGGGGGGGGGGGGGGGGGTCGGAGAAGCGGCGGCCGTCGCCGACGACGTCAGCCGCGGCGGTTGATCGGCCGCGGGCGGCGAACTCCATTGCAAGGGCAGACGGGGGCGAGGTTTAGTTAGGGTTGGAGGGAAGTTTTGGTTTTGGGACGGAGGAGGCGTCGTGGGGAAGGAAGGCTCTCGGACCGATAGAGAGTCGAGCGTGGCTTCGTTGCCGAGATTAATTGCAACTGCCCTCGGTAGATTGGGCTCTCCCAGTGCATATGACGAGCGGCGGACTCAGAAATTTGTCGAAATCTGGGCGCATCGCAGTGCAACTAAAAAATTTCTCGGACAAATATAGGTAACATGGAAAAAATGTTGTTTTCAAAACAGTTTTAATACAGAAAAACGAATATAATACCTTTTTCTTGCAAACTCTCAAGATTTGCAACAAATAATATCAGCACATCCAATATATGTGCCCTACATAGTCAACATTTGTTTCTGTATATGTAGCATTTTTGAAAAATGCGATATCATTTTGCAACATTTTTCTATGAATCTGTAAATTAGTGACGTATTACAAAAAATGATGTAGCATTTGGATACAACCATATTCAGGCGAGAGGGAAGTTGTTCTGAAAAGACTAAACTGGCCTTTTTATTTTTTCGCTTTTATTTTTTTCTGCCAATCGAAGGTCTGTACACGCAAGACGCAGGTAGTGCTAGCGATCAGACCGGCCGATCGATCAGCCGGCTGCGTATAAGCTTTTTACCTATTTGCGGGACGATTGACTCGCTTGTGGCATCTTTTTCCAGTGCGAGGCATAGCCCAGCTGCCAAGCCCACGGCATCAATCCTATCAAGCCTAGCGTTTTGCCCCTGGTGAGATTCGATTTAGTAGCTATAATTGCTCTCACGTACGAGGCGAGCCGGAGCAAAGCCGGGCAAGCGTCGATTTTGATGGGGCTATGCGGCCAGCCTCGTGCTTAGGAAATAATATTTTTCAGATTGGTTGAAATGATGGGAATATGCACATTTTTAATTTATTCTATTTGCAACAAATTACAACAAGGGTTATATCATCGATTTGTTCAATAACTAGGCATGGTGGATGGAATGCAACAAGGGCTATATCATCGGTTTGTTCCACTAAGGCAATCTGGACCAAAAATAACTAGGCATGGTGGAGATTTCAATAGACCAAGCCAACACCACCGATGCGACGACCAAGCTGTCAAAGTCCTCACCTACGGAATCTACTGCAGAAGAGGGGAGAACGACGGTTACCTGATGTGGAGGAGAAGAACAGCGTCGACCGGATGTGTAGAAGAACGGCGCCGACCGGATGTGGAGAAGAACGGCGGACACCAGATGGGGCGGAGCTGCTCGACCCCGCTCCTGCCGGCACCGCGCCTGCCGGCACGTGATCTGCTCCTCCTACTGCCGCCGCCGCCATCTGATCGGAGAGGATTAGAGAGGAGCGGAGAGCGCCGCCGCCGCCATCTCTTCTTCTGTCTAGGGTCGGGGTCGGGTTGGAGTGAGCTAGGGTCGGGAGAGGGCGCGGCGCGCGACTAGGCTAACAACAAGTATAACGCCTGATTGCAAGGCGCTACATGATCAGCACCATAGCGCCTTATGATTAGGCGCTATACCGCCAAAAAGTGGGCCCGACTGGCCCCGCAGCCGCCACGCTGGCAGGATGTGTAGCGCTTGATTGACGGGCGCTACTGTGTAGAGGGTAGCGCCTGATTGAAATGCGCTACTTAAAATGATTAGTTCGGTGAAATTGTTTCGTCCAACATTCATTATGTGAAATAGCTTCACCATGTGGTTAAACGTGTCCATTTTGCCTTCCGGTGCCGCAGTTTCCTTTCTCACGTCTCCTGCAGACACTGCCATTGTCGAGCCTTTGAACCATCCCAGGAAACCAGCCAACAGGGCGGCATGGGACCAGCCAGCTCCGTGCTGGTTCAGAAGTCAGAACACAGGCATGGGGTCGTTGCCAACTTCAGTAGCTTCTATGTCTTCCCGCTTTTGACCAGGATTTTCTGAGTTCTGTTTTGGTGTTTTTTTTTTAGGTATAAAGCAGTCGTATTGCCATTCGATTAGGTAGAAGAGTATTTACAGAGCCCCAAAGGGCGAAAAACGAAAAAGGCCAAAGCCAAAGAAGCTAGCCAGAGCTACAACTACGGCGGTGTGAGGTCTCCAGGATCATTGGAAAAGGCGAGAGCGCGCTGCGCAATCTCAACCCTGATCATACGGACCACCTCTGGCACTTGCAGTGCAATGTTTGTGAAGACTCTCCGGTTCCGTTCCTTCCAAATTCCCCAAATGGTATAGATGATGATGCCACTCGCTTTGCGTCTTTTGTCCGCCGGCATGGCCGCGATGTAGTCTTCCCACCATGCCTCGAAAGCTGCAGGCCGTGGTGCCGTCTGCATGGCCACGGGAAAGCCCAGCTCCGTGAAAACCAAGTCCCGGGTCAGCACCGCGAAAGAGCAATTGTGGATCAAGTGTTGGGCCGTCTCGGGGTGGATGTGGCACAGTTTGCAGATGGGGCTATGCGGCCAGCCTCGTGCTGCGAGGATATCAGCTGTGCGGATCTTGCCGTGCGCGACAAGCCAAGCAAAAAATTTGCACTTCGGCTCCGCGTGCGCCTTCCAGATTTTCCGAGAGTCAAACGGTGCTAGAGAGCCAATCAGTTGACATTTGTATGCCGACGCCGCCGTGTATACTCCAGAGGTTGTCCATCGCCACGTGATGGAATCGGGCTGTTGTGTAAGATGGACAGTCTGAATAATGTTCCACAACTGAATGAAGCTCGACAACTCCGCCGTCGTTGAGATGTGTTGAAGTGCCCGAATCCAATTCCTGTTTTCTAACTCCTTCTTGACCGATCTGAATTTTCTTGTGGCTATGGAGAATAGGCCAGGGAAGCGTAGCTTGAAGGGGCCGTCTTCATGCCAAGAGTCAAGCCAAAAAGACGCTTTGCCACCGTCTCCAAGGGTGATGTGTGTAGATGCTCGAAATAGCGCCATGTCGGATGCCGAAACCGGCAACCGAGCACCCAGCCATGGGCGAGAAGCCTCAGTCCATGCCAACCATGGCCAGCGCAGCCGGAGGGCCCTCCCAAACTTCTCCAAGTCCAGCACACCCAAACCGCCAAGGTTGAGGGGGCGGCACACCGTTGGCCAATTGACCAAGGGGTGGCTGGTCGTGCCCGGGTCTGCACTACCTTTCATCCAAATGAAGTTTCTTCTTAGCTTGTCTATACGCCGGAGGACCCACTTGGGGAGGATGAAGATGGTGAGGTAATATGTGACCATGGAAGAGAGAACCAATCTGGCAAGAACCACCCTGCCGGCCCTTGTGAATTGCTTTCCTTTCCATCCAGCTAGGCGAGCACCAATTTTGTCGATGAGGGGCTGGAAATTGGTGGCCTTAAGCCGAGCAAAGTGAAGAGGGAGGCCGAGGTAAGTGCAGGGGAACGATCCTGTACGAGCTGGAAAGGCCGCCAAAGCCAAATCAATCTGAGCTTGGTCACAGCCGATGGGGAAGATCTCTGTTTTCGCAAGGTTTGATCGCAGCCCCGACGCATTCCCAAAAATGGTCAGGAGGTTGTTGACAGCCATGAGGTCTTGTTCCGAAGGTCCCACAAAGATGGCTGCGTCATCCGCATAAAGGGAAACTCGGAAGCGGACAGGACGGTCTCGAATGGGCTGCAACACTCCCGTCTCCGTAGCGCGCCGGAAGATATGGTGAAGAGGGTCGATCGCAAGGATGAAGAGCATCGGAGAGAGGGGGTCTCCCTGACGAAGACCTCTAGCATGTCCAATGGGAGGCCCGGGCTTTCCATTAAGCAACACCCGTGATGATGCCGAGGAGAGTAGGAGGCATACCCATCTGATCCATCGGGGCCCGAAGCCGAGGACCCCAACAGCTCCAAAAGATAAGCCCAGTTCACCGTGTTGAAGGCCTTCGAAATGTCCAGCTTGATGAAGAATCCTGGGAATTTTCCTTTGTGAAGCTCACGGAGAAGGCTTTGAACATGCAGGAAGTTATCTTGGATGCAACGTTTTTTATGAAGGCGGATTGGCTATCCGATACCAACTCAGGGAGCAGCGGAGCAATCCGAGCAGCCAACATTTTGGAGAAGATTTTGGAGACACTGTGGATTAGACTTATGGGTCTGAAATCTCCCACTGCTTGGGCATCCGTCTTCTTTGGGATCAACACGATGTTAGCTGAGTTGAGCAATCTAGCTCCTCCGTCGCCCCTCTCGGCTAGCTGTGTGATGGCGGCATGTAGATCATCAGAAATAGTGTCCCAGCATCTACGGAAGAACAGGCCAATGAATCCGTCCGGGCCCGGCGCCTTCTCCGAGGGCAAGTCAAAAACAGCCTTCTTGAGTTCTTCCATTGGAAAAGGAGCCTCAAGCTCTGTGAGGTCACGTTGCTGGTATCCCAGCTCCTCCCAGTTCAGGGTAGCTAATCGTGGGGCAGCCGTGCCCATGAAGTCCTGAAAGTGGTTGCGCAGTACCTCCTCCTTTTCTTCGTGGGTGATCGCTAAGCCGGTCGGAGTGCGCAAGTTGAGAATGTAGTTCTTACGGCGCCGGCCGTTTGCTCGGAGGTGGAAGATTCTGGAGTTGGCGTCCCCTAGGCGGATGTTTGATAGATGCGCGCGTTGCCGGATTCAGATCTTACGTATGGAGACAATGCCAAGAATTCTTGCTCTAAGGGTGACCCGGAGGCCACGCTCAGCAACAGTCAGGGGGCGTTCCTCTTGTGCAACATCAAGTCTAGCAATGACTTCCTTTGCAACAGCTAGCTGCATCTTCAGATCATTGAATTTTGATCGGTGCCATTTCTTGAGGGCCTTGGCCACCCGTGCCATCTTGACATGGAGACGTCGAACTGCACTATTTGTTGTCACCGGCGTCGCCCATGCCGTATTGACAACCTCCTCGAAACCTTCCATGCGAGTCCAGAAGGCTTCAAAACGAAACATACGCACTCTTGGAAAGTTTGCCGAGCCCATGAGCAGAAGCGGCGCATGATCTGAAACTGACGAAGGCAAAGGGTGTAGGATGGCCGCCGGAAAAAGTGTGTCCCAAGCATCGGTGCAAAAAAATCGATCTATGCGTGTGAGCGTTGGTGTTGCTTGCCCGGGCTTCTAGGAAACCAAACTCCAGCTTGTTGACAGGGCTATGATCATCTCTACTCTGGGGGTCGATTTTGCTGATAATTTCGTCTTCCTCCCTGCTTCGGGCACTCGGGGAGGCATAATCCTGGCAGCTTCATCCAATCTGTTTGATCTCGTGGGTACAGGAAGCACAGCCAACTCCATTTCAGCGACGATCACATCCCGAGAGGACGGCAATTCATGGGGTCTAACCGGCGTCTATGGTCCACAAGGCGATGCCGAGAAATACGCTTTCATCGACGAGCTACGTGGCCTCGCGTCCTCTCGACCTCCAAAGTGGTTAATCCTAGGCGACTTCAATCTGATCTACCGGGCGGCGGACAAAAACAATGGCAGGCTCAACCGAAGGCTTATGGGAAAATTCAAAGGCGCCCTCGACGCTCTCCGACTCTGAGAGCTCCGCCTAACCGGGAGAAAATTCACATGGTCCAACGAGCAAGCAACACCAACGCTCACACGCATAGATCGATTTTTTTGCACCGATGCTTGGGACACACTTTTTCCGGCGGCCATCCTACACCCTTTGCCTTCGTCAGTTTCAGATCATGCGCCGCTTCTGCTCATGGGCTCGGCAAACTTTCCAAGAGTGCGTATGTTTCGTTTTGAAGCCTTCTGGACTCGCATGGAAGGTTTCGAGGAGGTTGTCAATACGGCATGGGCGACGTCGGTGACAACAAATAGTGCAGTTCGACGTCTCCATGTCAAGATGGCACAGGTGGCCAAGGCCCTCAAGAAATGGCACCGATCAAAATTCAATGATCTGAAGATGCAGCTAGCTGTTGCAAAGGAAGTCATTGCTAGACTTGATGTTGCACAAGAGGAACGCCCCCTGACTGTTGCTGAGCGTGGCCTCCGGGTCACCCTTAGAGCAAGAATTCTTGGCATTGTCTCCATACGTAAGATCCGAATCCGGCAACGCGCGCGTCTATCAAACATCCGCCTAGGGGACGCCAACTCCAGAATCTTCCACCTCCGAGCAAACGGCCGGCGCCGTAAGAACTACATTCTCAACTTGCGCACTCCGACCGGCTTAGCGATCACCCACGAAGAAAAGGAGGAGGTACTGCGCAACCACTTTCAGGACTTCATGGGCACGGCTGCCCCACGATCAGCTACCCTGAACTGGGAGGAGCTGGGATACCAGCAACGCGACCTCACAGAGCTTGAGGCTCCTTTTCCAATGGAAGAACTCAAGAAGGCTGTTTTTGACTTGCCCTCGGAGAAGGCGCCGGGCCCGGACGGATTCATTGGCCTGTTCTTCCGTAGATGCTGGGACACTATTTCTGATGATCTACATGCCGCCATCACACAGCTAGCCGAGAGGGGCGACGGAGGAGCTAGATTGCTCAACTCAGCTAACATCGTGTTGATCCCAAAGAAGACGGATGCCCAAGCAGTGGGAGATTTCAGACCCATAAGTCTAATCCACAGTGTCTCCAAAATCTTCTCCAAAATGTTGGCTGCTCGGATTGCTCCGCTGCTCCCTGAGTTGGTATCGGATAGCCAATCCGCCTTCATAAAAAAAACCGTTGCATCCAAGATAACTTCCTGCATGTTCAAAGCCTTCTCCGTGAGCTTCACAAAGGAAAATTCCCAGGATTCTTCATCAAGCTGGACATTTCGAAGGCCTTCGACACGGTGAACTGGGCTTATCTTTTGGAGCTGTTGGGGGTCCTCGGCTTCGGGCCTCGATGGATCAGATGGGTATGCCTCCTACTCTCCTCGGCATCATCACGGGTGTTGCTTAATGGAAAGCCCGGGCCTCCCATTGGACATGCTAGAGGTCTTCGTCAGGGAGACCCCCTCTCTCCGATGCTCTTCATCCTTGCGATCGACCCTCTTCACCATATCTTCCGGCGCGCTGCGGAGACGGGAGTGTTGCAGCCCATTCGAGACCGTCCTGTCCGCTTCCGAGTTTCCCTTTATGCGGATGACGCAGCCATCTTTGTGGGACCTTCGGAACAAGACCTCATGGCTGTCAACAACCTCCTGACCATTTTTGGGAATGCGTCGGGGTTGCGATCAAACCTTGCGAAAACAGAGATCTTCCCCATCGGCTGTGACCAAGCTCAGATTGATTTGGCTTTGGCGGCCTTTCCAGCTCGTACAGGATCGTTCCCCTGCACTTACCTCGGCCTCCCTCTTCACTTTGCTTGGCTTAAGGCCACCAATTTCCAGCCCCTCATCAACAAAATTGGTGCTCGCCTAGCTGGATGGAAAGGAAAGCAATTCACAAGGGTCGGCAGGGTGGTTCTTGCCAGATCGGTTCTCTCTTCCATGGTCACATATTACCTCACCATCTTCATCCTCCCCAAGTGGGTCCTCCGGCGTATAGACAAGCTAAGAAGAAACTTCATTTGGATGAAAGGTAGTGCAGACCCGGGCACGACCAGCCACCCCTTGGTCAATTGGCCAACGGTGTGCCACCCCCTCAACCTTGGCGGTTTGGGTGTGCTGGACTTGGAGAAGTTTGGGAGGGCCCTCCGGCTGCGCTGGCCATGGTTGGCATGGACTGAGGCTTCTCGCCCATGGCTGGGTGCTCGGTTGCCGGTTTCGGCATCCGACATGGCGCTATTTCGAGCATCTACACACATCACCCTTGGAGACGGTGGCAAAGCGTCTTTTTGGCTTGACTCTTGGCATGAAGACGGCCCCTTCAAGCTACGCTTCCCTGGCCTATTCTCCATAGCCACAAGAAAATTCAGATCGGTCAAGAAGGAGTTAGAAAACAGGAATTGGATTCGGGCACTTCAACACATCTCAACGACGGCGGAGTTGTCGAGCTTCATTCAGTTGTGGAACATTATTCAGACTGTCCATCTTACACAACAGCCCGATTCCATCACGTGGCGATGGACAACCTCTGGAGTATACACGGCGGCGTCGGCATACAAATGTCAACTGATTGGCTCTCTAGCACTGTTTGACTCTCGGAAAATCTGGAAGGCGCACGCGGAGCCGAAGTGCAAATTTTTTGCTTGGCTTGTCGCGCACGGCAAGATCCGCACAGCTGATATCCTCGCAGCACGAGGCTGGCCGCATAGCCCCATCTGCAAACTGTGCCACATCCACCCCGAGACGGCCCAACACTTGATCCACAATTGCTCTTTCGCGGTGCTGACCCGGGACTTGGTTTTCACGGAGCTGGGCTTTCCCGTGGCCATGCAGACGGCACCACGGCCTGCAGCTTTCGAGGCATGGTGGGAAGACTACATCGCGGCCATGCCAGCGGACAAAAGACGCAAAGCGAGTGGCATCATCATCTATACCATTTGGGGAATTTGGAAGGAACGGAACCGGAGAGTCTTCACAAACATTGCACTGCAAGTGCCAGAGGTGGTCCGTATGATCAGGGTTGAGATTGCGTAGCGCGCTCTCGCCTTTTCCAATGATCCTGGAGACCTCACACCGCCGTAGTTGTAGCTCTGGCTAGCTTCTTTGGCTTTGGCCTTTTTCGTTTTTTGCCCTTTGGGGCTCTGTAAATACTCTTCTACCTAATCGAATGGCAATACGACTGCTTTATACCTAAAAAAACACCAAAACAGAACTCAGAAAATCCTGGTCAAAAGCGGGAAGACATAGAAGCTACTGAAGTTGGCAACGACCCCATGCCTGTGTTCTGACTTCTGAACCAGCACGAGAGCTAGCTGGTCCCATGCCGCCCTGTTGGCTGGTTTCCTGGGATGGTTCAAAGGCTCGACAATGGCAGTGTCTGCAGGAGACGTGAGAAAGGAAACTGCGGCACCGGAAGGCAAAATGGACACGTTTAACCACATGGTGAAGCTATTTCACATAATGAATGTTGGACGAAACAATTTCACCGAACTAATCATTTTAAGTAGCGCATTTCAATCAGGCGCTACCCTCTACACAGTAGCGCCCGTCAATCAAGCGCTACACATCCTGCCAGCGTGGCGGCTGCGGGGCCAGTCGGGCCCACTTTTTGGCGGTATAGCGCCTGATCATAAGGCGCTATGGTGCTGATCATGTAGCGCCTTGCAATCAGGCGTTATACCTGTTGTTAGCCTAGTCGCGCGCCGCGCCCTCTCCCCGACCCTAGCTCACTCCAACCCGACCCCGACCCTAGACAGAAGAAGAGATGGCGGCGGCGGCGCTCTCCGCTCCTCTCTAATCCTCTCCGATCAGATGGCGGCGGCGGCGGCAGTAGGAGGAGCAGATCACGTGCCGGCAGGCGCGGTGCCGGCAGGAGCGGGGTCGAGCAGCTCTGCCCCATCTGGTGTCCGCCGTTCTTCTCCACATCCGGTCGGCGCCGTTCTTCTACACATCCGTTCGGCGCTGTTCTTCTCCTCCACATCAGGTAACCGTCGTTCTCCCCTCTTCTGCAGTAGATTCCGTAGGTGAGGACTTTGACAGCTTGGTCGTCGCATCGGTGGTGTTGGCTTGGTCTATTGAAATCTCCACCATGCCTAGTTATTTTTGGTCCAGATTGCCTTAGTGGAACAAACCAATGATATAGCCCTTGTTGCATTCCATCCACCATGCCTAGTTATTGAACAAATCGATGATATAACCCTTGTTGTAATTTGTTGCAAATAGAATAAAATTAAAAATGTGCATATTCCCATCATTTCAACCAATCTAAAAAATATTATTTCCTAAGCTACTGGTAAGTAACTTCTATTGTTTGTAATACGTAGGATGGTGTGGTTACTCTATAATCACTACGATGTTGCACACCGGTCCTATGTCTTGACCCAAGGGAGGGAGGTAATAAAAATACTATTGGACTTGTCGATTTTCTTATTGTTGGAATGTGTCGGATATGTTGTAATTATCTTCTTTGTATGTTTGCAGGAGGAAAAGGCGAAACTGAAACCGTTGAAGATTCGGTCTCATGGGGCGTCGTCGAGTGACATGCCGTATGATGAGCGCTACACTCCGTACATCGAGATGCTAGGCCTCCTCCCGTTCATCCAGCTTGTGAGCCGATCGACACCAAATCTGAATGCGGCTGCAATCACCGCCCTTGTTGACCGCTGGAGGCCGAAGATACACACTTTCCACCTCCGGACCGGTGAGATGACCCCGACTCTTATGGATGTTTCCATGATCCTTGGACTTCCTATCGAGGGGAAGCCTCTTTGTATGAGCACTGATTCTTCATGGTGGCGCGCGCAGATGCAGGCCCTTATTGGTATGGCTCCGGAGGATGTCGAGGACAAGAGTTCATACATAATCCCAGCCGGCGCTACATACCCGTGGATAGTACAGCACTTCAGGACCTGCCCAGTCGGAGCCGATGAGGACATGATCAAGACGTATGCCCGCGTGTACGTGTGGTACGTTATCTCTAGGACTTTGTTTGCGGACAGCGGTGGCACGACGGCTCAGTGGATGTGGCTAAAGGCGCTGACCATCTTTGACTCCAAGTGGAGTTGGGGTACTGCTGCACTTGCCTACTTGTACCGACAGGTAATGAATTGGTCAATTTTAGTTTGTATTTACATTTCCATCTGTACAATGTCTTAACTTCACCGTGAATGCATTTTCGTGCAGTTGGACAATGCCTGTCGTAGGACAAATAATAAACCCGACATTGGTGGTCCTATGCTTCGACTCCCGGTATGGGGCTGGGAGCACTTTCTAGTTGGACGACCGAAAGAGGTGAGCTACCTTCCTTGGGACGATTATGGCCACAACGATCTTCGGCTCCCATTTGGGCCTACAAGTGGGACGTGGTATCGGAGGCTCATAGCGACATCAAATTCATGTACAAGCAGTACACAAATGAGTTTGATATGCTTATCACCGATCAAGTAAGTACTTGTGTTTACATCACCCGCTTCCATGCTTTTGATCTTCATCCAACTTGATGTTGTTGTGCTATGCTGCAGGTGGAATGGGAGCCTTATGGCAGCAGAGACCATTTTCCTCTACTGTTAGAATTTCAGTTGAACCCGAAGTGCTTGCAGGAGAAGCGTTTTTGGCTCATGCGCTGCCCGTTGATATGCAACTAGGCGGTTGAGTTTCACTTGCCACACCGCGTGATGAGGCAGTTTGGGTTGTTTCAGACCCATCCACCTGAGTGGAAGGGCACGGGCATCGAGCTTCACATGTTAGATCTAATGAAATGTGCGCATTCATAGGTTGTTTTGGCTTCTATGTGGTGGTAATAATATAGTGTCGATTTTTCAACATGCATTATGGACAGAAAAAGGCAGAAGAAGGTGCAAAATTGGGATAAATACCATTCGAAATATGTCACCGAGTTCGAGCTTTGTGTGGAGAAAGCTAAGAAGAGTGGATGGGGCCGGCAATTGGAGCATGACCCAGTTGCATTCAACAACTACTTCGATGGCTTCATCAGAATACTCGTGTGGAGATATGCCCGCCGGTTTACGAGCAAGAGATATTGGAAGAGCCCACCGAATTTGATGAGCTTGCCCAGAGTCAGTACAACAAGCTTGTCCGGGATGGGCACCAAACACCTTTTTCTAGCGTCCTCAACTTTGTGGTAACTTGTTTCACTTGTTTATCTTTGTGGTAACAAGCTTGTTCGGGAGAAGCTCATCGTTTTCGGTTTAGCAGCTGTTTCTCTTTTTTGGTTGCATAACTTGTTGATTTTTCCTTTCACCCATAGCGCATGGAGATAAAGAATCAAGCAGATGAAAGCGAGGAGTTGTTGGATACCACCCCAGGTGGAGAAAAGGGCGAAAGTACACTTCGTGCATGACAGGGATATACCTTTCGGGTACCCTACCATGAGTGTACCTGGTGCACGTATCGACTAGGCCCAATTATCAAGAGCCTACATGAAGCCCATAAAGGAAGACCCAAGAAGACGGAGTATCCTCAAAGTTAGACGTAGCCATAGTCGGTTTAGATTTTCCTTACTTGTAAATCTGAGTCGGCTGCGAACTCCCGAGACCCAGCCTATTATATAAAGGCTGGGAGGGCCGCCGATGAAAGGACACGCAATACTCGAACCACCAAAACCCTAGCGAGATCGACATCCGCCGGACTCCATTGTAGCTCGCATATACCCTCAAATCAATACCAGACAAGCAGGAAGTAGGGTGTTACTCTCCGGAGGCCTGAACCTGGGTAAATCCTTGCTTTTGCTTGTCAGCCGACGAAACTACCAGCTCTACCACGTTCTCTCCCCCGTAATCTCAACCCTAGGTCCTTAACCATGGGATTTGATGAGTTAACCCCTCGTCAATTGGCGCCGTCTGTGGGAAAGAATAGTGCTGGACTCGCGGTTTCGCCGGTTCCATCGGAAAACGGCGACTCGCCGATCGCATCTACGAACGGCAACTCGCCGACTGCATCGACAAACCACAACTCGCCGACTCAGTCGATATACGGCAACTCGCCGACTCGCTCAAAAATTGGCAGCCCGCCAACTTCACCAACAAAAGGCACATTTGATCCACACTCGCCAGAAGCCCGAGAGACGTTTGCTGGTCTCGAGTCAGGTTTGGATTTAACTGTTGGAGCATTCAATTTTTTCGTAAACAAGTTTGGTACGCAGGACTTGACAGATCCACGACAACTCGCGACTGCCGCACCCGAGGCTCCATCGACTGCGTCCGTCCCATCGTCGATTCTCGAAGCCTGCTCATCTGCAACAACCATGTCGACTCGAGAGATCAACGAGTACTTGGCAAAAGAACTCCAAGGTGAGGAAGCTGAATCAGCGTACCGCAAAAACGATCTCGAGCTCGATTTTCCACTCGATGACACCCGACTACGGGATCTCCCTCGACGACTTCGACGAACTAAAATCATAACGACAACAACGTCGACTCTGAGATCTGCACCAACAACAAACTCGACTCCGAGGTCCACAACGGTTTCGCTGACGCCGAGATGAGCATAGACGATGAACGCATCGACAACGAGATCCGTCCAGACGGACCACTCGACGGGCATACCGACTCCGACATGAGCCTTGATGAAGACGTCGAGTCCATGACAGGAATTGGCAGCACATACACGTACCCGCGGGTCATCCCCCACCAGGTTTACGTTGCCATCAACGGAGAATCATCTGAAGCCGCAGCCTCCGCAGGCCTACAGAATTCCCATGCACGGTAACTATGCCGGATGGGGTCACAACTCTGACAATTACTGCTGAGATGGCAGCAAAAGCAGACAAAGTAATTAAGGAGTGCACAATGATGCCAGCAGACGCAACTCCGGAAGAGATGTTGACCTTCCAGTACTTCAACTGGCAGGAATCACTTCGCCTGCAAAACATCAGAGCAGCACTCGATGAGCGCAAAAGGCAAGCCAGCATCTCGAGCGCACGAAGAAGACAACTATCACTTAGCTCCACAGGGCGGGCGAGCCCAAGAGGCAGATCGAGGCTGGCGCGCCTCCCGGAAGATGAGAGAGAGGCAATTACTCGCAACCTAGGCTTGTCATTCATGACACACGACGACGAAGGAATCCCAGTACCCAAAACAGCTGCGGGTGCTCTTTTCTCTGTGGGTGCTTACCTCAAAGCAATGCAGCCTCCGGCGGACGATCCCAACGCAGCCCTGCATCGCCAACAGCTCAAATCACTGGCCCTAGCGGTGAAGGCCATACATCCGGATGCAAAAACTCCAGGAGGGAGTCGAGATCGCAACATAGTCAGCTCGCGACAGGCAGCACACGATCGTAGTGGTCGCAGTCACCACTCGGAGGAAACAAGGAAAGGCACACCGACACAGGTCCAGCAGAAGCAGATCTCGAAGGTCTTCAAGTAGCGACTCATATTCCGACCGGGAGCCCGAGCCATGCGGAGCCTTGTGTTTCACTCGCCGCATCCGCGAGACACGGATGCCCAAAGGGTTCAAGCTAACATCTGAACAACCCAAGTACACAGGTCGACAGGAACCTTCAGGATGGCTAGAAGACTACAGACTCGCCGTCTCATGCCAACGAGGCACGAATACTACGGCAATGCAATACATACGACTCATGCTCGAAGGTACAGCCCGCGACTGGCTCAAGGCGCTACCTCCATCGTCATACGACTCGTGGGATCACTTCCGCAGAGACTTCATCAAAACTTCGAACCTCTGTGCGAGCGACCGAAAACATTCGAAGAACTGAGAGCCTGCACTCAGCGATCAGACGAAACATTGAGATCATACATACGGCGATGGACCACCATACGCAACTCAGTCGGCGCAATATCGGAAGATAGGGCCATGGACGCCTTCATCATGGGTCTCGCCAGGCGAGATTTCAAAGAAGCGCTTGGTCGAGAAAAGCCAACCTCCATGGCTAACCTCATAAAAATCGCGACTGAGTGGGCAGATGGAGAAGACTCGGTGCGAGCAACCCGCGCCTCTTCACACACGACAACCATGACAGCGGCAGCCGAAGCCGCAGGGACACATACAGAGATGATCGGAGGCGCAAGCGTTCCAAACGTCATTACGACGACGACAGATCCGAGTTCATGGCGGCTGGGTTCACACAACCCCGTGACGACCAAGATAGAAGCGACCGGAGGCCGGATGATCGCCGGGATAGTCGAGACCGCGAGCAACGAAGTAACAGCTACAAGAAGCAAGAGTGGCGAAAGCCACGTTCTGATGCACAAAACGAGCGCTCATTCGATGACAAGATGGATGACTATTGCAGATTCCACCTGTACAAAGGGGAGGACGGAAAATTGCGCTCCAATCACTCGTTGAAAACTGTAGAGAATTCGACAAATTGGCATCTGAATACATGCATCTCAGAAAGGCACCCGCCGCAACTGCACCTCAGCCAAACACTGTACCTGCCCTGATGGCACCACCACCACCACAGCCTGCCGCAGGCGGACATGTTGGGCGCCATACACCCCGTACCTCGGGTAGAGGAGGATCGGTACCCTCAGCCTCAGGGCAGGTGAACATGATACAGAAGGGTCGCCCTCCAATAGGCAGCAAAAACTACGCACTCGACAGGTGAACATGGCTGTCATGGCACCCCTTGTTCCTGAATTTTTGAAGGGATCCGAAACTGCCATAAACTTCAGCCGGGAGGACCACCCCCAGCTGTAGTTCGACCAGGGCACGCAGCTCTGGTACTCGACGCGCAAATTGGAGGTTACGCCATGACCAAAGTCTTCATGGATGGAGGCAGCGGCATCAACATCATCTTTGCAGACACACTCCGCAGAATGAACAGGTCAGTCGAAAATCTACCGAAGTCCACAAATACCTTCCACGGTATCGTCCCAGGCAAAGCAGTCAGTCCAGAAGGCACAATACAACTCGACGTCACGTTTGGGGACCCAAGTCACTTCAGGACGGAATCGATTGAGTTCGAGGTCGTCGACTGGAAGTCACAATACCACGCCATACTTGGACGCCCAACGTTCGCTCGATTCATGGCAGTCCCACATTATGCATACCTCAAGCTAAAGATGCCAGGGCCAAAAGGAGTCATCACTGTCACTGGAAACTTTCAAAGGTCCGATTCTTGCGACCGAGAGTTCAGCAAAATCTCTGAGACGTTCGGTATGGAAGAGGCACTCGCCGATCTGTCGATTTCCAACGACCGCACACTCATGCAGGAACACAAAAAATTGGCAGTCGACAGAGCGTTCAACGCAACAAATGACACAAGGTCACATCAGGTGCACCCGACCGATCCGTCCAAGACAGTCAATGTATCATCGAGTCTGCCTATCGCATAGGAAAGCGCGCTCGTCGAATTCCTCCGTGAGAACTGGGAGATATTTGCGTGGTGTCCAGCCGACATGCCAGGTATCCCCAGGGAATTCGCCGAGCACTCTCTCCAACTGTTTCCAGATGCCAAGCCAGTAAAACAAACAATGCGCCGCGTTTCCGGCCCAAAAAGAGCCGCCGTCGAGTCTGAAGTTGATAGACTACTCGCGGCAGGGTTCATCCGAGAAATCAAGAAATCACAATGGGTGGCTAACCCCGTACTTGTAGAAAAGAAGCATACAGATATCCTTCGGATGTGCGTGGACTTCACAGCCCTCAACAAATGTTGTCCAAAGGATCACTTCCCTGCCTCGAATCGACCAGATCGTCGACTCCACCGCCGGATGCGCACGCCTATCCTTCCTGGACGCTTACTCAGGTTACCACCAGATAAGGATGAAGGAAGAAGATGAAGAGAAAACGGCGTTCATAACCCCACTCGGGGTCTACTGCTACACAACCATGCCCTTTGGGCTCAAAAACGCGGGTGCGACATACCAGCGCATGATGCAAGATTGCCTCAAAAAGCAGATCGGACGAAACGTCCAAGTATATGTGGACGACATTGTCATCACAACAAGGGAAGAAAACACACTACTCGACGACCTGCGAGAGACGTTCGCCAACCTCAAACACTTCCACATCAAGCTCAACCCTAAGAAGTGCACGTTCGGCGTACCAGCCGGGCAGCTCTTGGGTTATCTAGTCTCAGCTCGTGGAATCGAGGCGGACCCGGAGAAAATACAGGTCATCTTGACAATGCAAAGGCCTTCAAATCTTCATGACGTACAAAAATTAGCAGGTCGAGTGGCAGCGCTCAGCCGCTTCATCAGCAAACTAGGCGAAAAAGCACTCCCATTCTATCAACTAATGAAGAAAACAGACAAGTTGAGTGGACGCCGGAAGCCGAAGAGGCGTTCACGGATCTCAAGCGAGTCCTAACAAGCCCTCCAATCCTTGTCGCACCTAAGGAATGGGAACCGCTATACCTGTACGTCTCGGCTACCAACAGAGTAGTGAGCACCGTATTGGTGGTCGAGCGCATGGAAGAGGGACACGCCCAGAGCATACAACGCCCAGTCTACTACTTGAGTGAGGTCCTCTACATATCAAAACAGCGGTACCCGCACTATCAAAAGCTGGCCTATGCCGTGTTCATGTCATCAAGGAAGCTGACGCACTACTTCACAGAACACCCGATCACTGTAATCAGTAACTCAGCGATCGGGGAAATTCTCACAAACCCCAATGCATTTGGGAGAGTCGCAAAATGGCTCATCGAGCTAGGACCAAGGGACATCAGGTTCGATCACCCGAAGGCCATCAAAGCACAAGTCTTACCCGACTTCACAACTGAGTGGATCGAAGCTTAGTTGCCTGGGTGTCATCCTCGTATCGCCAAAAGGATACAAGCTTCGCTACGTCCTGTAAATGGGATTCGAATTACCATCAAACAACGAGGCCGAGTACGAAGCCCTGATCCATGGCATGCGGATGGTCAAAGCTCTCGGGTGCACTCGATTAATGATCTACGGTGACTCAAATCTGGTGGTGCAGCAGACAATGAAGGCATGTGACGCCATTGCAGACAACATGATCGCCTACCGTGACCTGTACAACATAATGGAGGGCATCTTCGAAGGCTGCGAGTTGCGGCACATAGGGAGAGAAAGCAACAAGGAAGCAGACATGCTAGCCAACCTAGGCTCAACCAAGGCGCAAGTTCCACCCGGTGTCTTCCTCGAGCGCATTGAGCACATATCAATCAAGGAAAAACGGGCACCTCCTACATCGACCGCACCAGCCAAGAGCAAAACACCCAACACAGAGGACCCGCCAGTCGAGGTACTCCTCATTGAGCCAACTTGGACTCAACCTTTCCTGGCATACATACTCCGCAACGAGCTACCTGACGACATAACTAACTCACGACGTGTCACTCGACGGGCTAAAACATACACCATCATCAATGGCGAGTTGTACAAACGAAGCATATTAGGTATGTTCCAACGATGCATCGCATTCGAAGATGGCAAAGCCATCCTTCGAGATATTCATGTAGGTACCTGCGGACATCACGCCAGCAGCCGATCACTCGTAGCCAAAGCCTTTCGAGCAGGTTTTTACTAGCCCACATCACTCAAGTACGCGGAGGACATAGTCAAAAGGTGCATTGGCTGTCAAAAATTCGCTACAATGCCGCACACACCTACATCAGCATTGAAGACAATACCATTGGCCTAGCCTTTCGCTCAGTGGGGGCTCGATATGGTTGGGCCACTCAAAAAATCTTCGCACGGAGGGCACACTCATCTCCTGGTGGCAGTTGACAAGTTCGCAAAGTGGATCGAAGCAGTCCCCATCACAAATTCGACTACTACTATGGCAGTTAACTTCATAAAGACCATCAGCTACCATTTCGGCAGTAGCATCATAACTGATAACGGCACAAACTTCACGGCGGAAGAATTTTGTTCTTCTGCAAAGAGCAAAGGATCACGCTCAACTATGCATCCGCCGCACACCCGCAGTCCAATGGCCAAGTCGAAAAAGACAATGGACTCGTGTGCAGCGGAATCATGAAACGCCTCCTGGTGCCACTCAAAAGAGCCTCGGGTGCTTGGGTTGAAGAACTTCCGTCGGTACTGTGGAGCTTGCGCACAACTCCTAACGCCTCAACACAATTCACACCATTTTTCATGGTCTACGGCACAGAGGCAATCCTGCCATCCGATGTAAAGTTCGATGCACCAAGGGTGGCAGCATACAACGAAGATGACGCAGAAGAAGCACTCAAAGATGCAGTCGACTTGCTCGAAGAAGCACGCAACACGGCCCTGGCTCGCACAGCTGTCTATCAGCAGGATCTCCGCAACTATCATAGTCGTCGACTGCGCACCAGGTCCTCCATGGTTGGCGACCTGGTGCTTCGGTTGAAGCAGAAGAAGGTGCACAAGCTCGCCTCCCCATGGGAGGGACCCTTCATCGTCACCGAGGTCATCGACGGTGGTGCGTACAGACTGAAGAACGCGAAGACATGGGAACTTTCGAATAATCCTTGGAACGTTGCGCACCTGCGCCGTTTCTATGCTTAGGTTGTTCAGTCATACAATGTAATAGGCGATATGTCGGATGGCTGCAGGTTTCAGATGCGCTCTTTTCCTAACCAGGTTACCTATGGGGACTGGAAGGTTTTTAATGAGGCGGCCTGCAGCTTAACATTTAAAAGTGGAATATAATCAATGTTCCTCCTATCTTTTTCTGTTCGCATAACTCACTAACAAGCACCTTAGCCGCACCCGAACGCTCGGGGGCTGTGCTGTCAACAACATGAGCTTTCGCTCCCACAAAATAACACCTTAGCCGCACTCGAACGCTCGAGGGCTAAGTCTCAAAGCAAAGTTGGATAAATTTCAGCAAACACAAAAACTCCATAGCCACACTCGAACGCTCGGGGGCTGTGCAATCATTAGTTCACATTCAAAATACTTCTTAAACCCCACTCAATAGACTCGGGGGCTGGGGAAACTACAAAATAAACAATTCATATTATATACAAGATGCAACTTTACACTCGGAGGCTGCCCCCTATACAAGTTTATACACAAAAACCTCTAATCTTTAGGCTCGTCCTTGATGGGCAAAACAGGGCCAGAGAGTTGGGCATGGTTCCGCTCGACCAGCATCATTGCAGAAAGAACGGTGCCATCAAGATCTTCCTGGGACAGAGTCGCACCAACAGCAGGTGGCGGCAGCACCAAGTTGGGACGTCGACTCCGAACATATGTCATCGCCGCGTTAGCTCCAACCACAAGCTTCTGAGTCAGCAACTCCCGGGTAGGGCCTGCATGACGGAAAAGATCGAGCAAGTCATGGATTCCTTGTGGTTGTCGTCCTGTTGGAAAAAGGGTCTAGTTGATGCGAATCAAAGCCGCCCTGCATAAGTCGAGTAGCTGAGCGCTTCGCCAAGCACGATCCTTCAAAGTAGCGAGTGTGCGCGCTCGAAACCTATCAAGCCAAAAATGCTGATGACCAGTTGTCGGGTTGTCAATAGCATTATCCAAACGCTCCTCAACGCGAGCTTGTTCTGCTTGGAAGTCAAAGACAAAACCTGCAAAAGAACAAGTTGAGTCAAAAGAAAAAAGAGTAGCCAAAAAATCTGTATTCTGAGCAAGGATCGTACTCACAATCGAGTTGCCTGTTTACAAGTTCCATCTCGCCAAGCACATAATCCTCTCGTTGTGTGGCCGGAGCTGGTCTCATTTTCAGCATATTCAGCTCGCGCTGGGCACTCTTTAGCTCTTGCTCTAGTCTCACGACTCAAGTTTTCATATACTTCATTACTTTGGCATCATTTGCCACCTGAGCCTGCGACCGGGTGGCAGTATGAGGCGGCGAGGAACCAACTGGCGTATCGGGTTCCCGTGGCTGTTCAAAGCACAACCATCACAAAAATTTCAAGTCAAAAGGGGAACCCAGTGCATCATTTATGCAAGCTAAACAGCACGTAACCTCTAGGTAAAAACACAAAAACATTCAAGGTGACATCCATACAAGTGTAGCAAAAGCACACGCGTACTCGCGCGATTAAAGGTATCATTACAGATCATAAATATAAGGTCCGGCTGTCACAAATCTATGACATGGACTCCGACCTAGCCCTAACTCGATACAACTAGTCGACTGAGGAATCACTCGGTGGCCATTGACTTTTTGGAAGAGGCTTTCCTTGCCTGGACCTAGGCGGCCCTGTCTTCAACAGTTTTTACAAGCTGTTGAGCATACTATTTGGCGGCCTCCATCCAAGCACCTAACCCCACAGTTTTGCCGCCAGGACCTTTCGGGAACTTCGTCGTCACCATGTCAAAATCTGCATCGACTCCGTGCGCGAGCAACATGAGAAAAGTAGTCTGGGCACCACTTACTATTTGCTCGCGACAGAAATCGGCGACGGCAGTCCCTTCTGGCTTGAAAAGCTCCACCAACTCTGCAAATGTTGATGGCAGCTCATCATCTAGGAAGAAGCTGCTGTGAAGGGCGCCTAGGGCACTCGCCGCCTTCGACAGCATCTCTCCTGCTCTCCCACTGGCGGCTTCCGTGATGGTCACGCTCTCATCGAGCGAGGCGCCTACGCTCTGCTTGCCGGGTGCGGCAGGGCCATCCATCACACCTAGGAAAATATACAACAAAAGGTTCAGGAATCTTCTACACAAATGTAATATCCAATGCAAAAGCAAGGCTACGTACTAGTCAAGGCGGTGCTGCAGGCGGTGAGTCGACCAATCGCCAGGCCTTCCCTATCTTCGGCAGTTTTCAGCATTTTTTCTAGATCGGCCACTCGACGACGGACGTTGTTTAACTTCTCCGCCGCGTCAGCTGCTAACTCTACAAGCACAAAACAAAAACATAGTCAACAGGGCGCAAAAGGATTCAACTTGAAAAGGTTGTAATCCCATAAGAAGACACTCACTCTTGGCAGCTTCGAGTTGATGCTGCAGGGTGGTGACCTCCGCCTCCATGTGAACATACTGGGCGCCAGCCTTCAGTAGCTCTTGCATAAATGGCTACAACATAGCAGAAGCAAGTTCAGATTCATCGAGTCTATGCACAACTTTAACACCCGATAGTGGTTCAACTGCGACACAAAAGCACAAACTTACATGATCTGCGGAGGCGGAAGTCGACGTAGGAGCAACTGTCGCCGCCGTTTCATCTTTGTCAGCTGCAATCTCAAACTCTGGCGGTACGGACGTGTCCGCGGCAGCCGCAGTCGCAGTGGCTGCTGGGGTTTCTTGCGGCTGGCTACGCGCCATCGACGCCGCACTGCTCTTCTCCACCATAGGTGGCGGTGGCAGGTCCTCATCGGATGATACACTGTGTCACACATGCTAAGTATCCAACTCGGCAAAATTCATAAGTCAAAATTGGTAGTGCACAAAAAACTTACTCTTCAGTGAGGTCGACCATCTGACCAGGTGCGAGCACGCCTACGCTCGGACGTGACCTTTTCGTCGGGCGTGGAGGAAGAGAGCGGATTGGAGGAACTTCAAGCGGGGCCAACATCGACTCCGTCGCATTCCCTTCCTTCTCCTCAGAATCAGATGTGTCCTCTTCCTCGCGCGACCGCTTTTGCTGACCATCATTGGTCTGTGTCTCAGCGTCGCCTTCATCAGCTTCTGGAGTATGGGCGGTGGCGATTGAGGTCACCTCATCATCCGAGCCAGCCTCGAGTGGCTCATTATTCGGCACTGGGCTACTCTCTGGCAATGGAGGCATTGACTCACAAATTATGTGTCCCTGCACATGGAAATAGCAAAAGAAATAAACATACACATGCGTCACATAGCAACTAACAAAATGGTGGTGAGTGTTACTAATAACCCACAAGTATAAGGGATCGCAACAGTCTTCGAGGGAAGTAAAACCCAAATTTATTGATTCGACACAAGGGGAGACAAAGAATACTTATAAGCCTTAACAGCGGAGTTGTCAATTCAGTTGCACCTGGAAAAGCACTAGTAACAGGGGTGATGTGAAAGCAGCAGTAATATGAGAGCAATAGTAATAGTAACACAGAAGCAATGGCACTAGAAAATAGTTGCATGCGTGGAGTTGATGGTAAAGCAATGATGATTACAGATGGACCGGGGTTCCCAGCTATCTACACTAGAGTAACTCTCCAATAACAAGTGTTGGGTGAACAAATTACAGTTGGGCAATTGACATAATTGAAATAGCATTAAGACAGAACATCCAGTCTATTAATCATGTAGGCATGTTTTCCATATATAGTCATACGTGCTCGCAATGAGAAACTTGCACAACATCTTTTGTCCTACCAGCCCGTTTGCAGCGGGGCCTCAAGGGAAACTACTGGTAATTAAGGTGCTCCTTTTAATAGAGCACCGGAGCAAAGCATTAGCACTTAGTGAAAACATGTGATCCTCATGTCAAAACCATCCCTCCAGTTATCCCAGTTGCTGTCACTCCGGGGCCTCGGGTTCCGGACAAGGACATGTGCAAACAACTTGTAGATACAATCTAAGCAATAATTATAGAGCTTAAATCTAAGATCATGCCACTCGTGCACTAGTGACAAGCATTAAACACAACAAGATTGCAGCAACAATAACTTCACAAACTTTAATAGATAGACTGATCATAATGTAACAATTCATCGGATCCCAACAAACACAACACCGATTACATCAGATGGATCTCAATCATGTAAGGCAGCTCATGAGATCATTGTATTGAAGTACATGGGAGAGAGTACCAACTAGCTACAGCTAGAACCCGTAGTCCATGGGGGAACTACTCACAAACCATCATGGAGTCGAAGTGGAGGCGGCGTGGTCGATGGAGATGGCTCCGGGGGTCAATCCCCGTCCGGCAGGGTGCCGGAACAGGAACTTCTGACCCCCGAAACTTGGTTTTTGGTGGCGGCGGAGCTACGGAACTCTTCTGGAGAAATCGTCGATTTTTTAGGGTTTTGCATCGGGAGGAATAAATAGGCGAAGGGCGGCGGCTGGAGCGACCAAGGGGCCCACACCCCACCACGGCGCGGTTGGAGGGGGGCCGCGCCGCCCTAGGGTGTGGCGCCCTCCTCGGTCGCCTCCGTCTCTCCTTCGGACTTCGTGTACGTGTTGGAAAAATAGGAGGTCCTGTCCAGGTTTCGTCCAATTCCGAGAATATTTCCAGAACAGCTTTTCTGAAATACAAAAACAGCAGAAAACAGGAACTGCACTGTGGCATCTTGTTAATAGGTTAGTCCCAGAAAATGCATAAAAATGCTATGAAGTGTATATAAAACATGTAACAATTGGTATAATATCAACATGGAACATCAGAAATTATAGATACGTTTGAGACGTATCAAGCATCCCCAAGCTTAGTTCTACTCGTCCTCGAGTAGGTAAAACGATAAAAACAAAATAATTTCTGAGGTGACATGCTACAATCATAATCTTGATCAAATAGTATTGTAAAGCACATGTTATGAATGAAGTGATCCAGGTCAATGGTCTATAGTTTGCTAGCAAGTAGATAATGAGCAAACAACTGAATCATATAAGCAAAAACTTTTCATGAATAGTACTTTCGAGACAAGCATCAAAGAGTTTTGCATAAGAGTTAACTCATAAAGCAATAGATTCTAAGTAAAAGGTATTTAACCAACACAAAGGAAGATTTAAGCTTCAGCAATTGCTTTCAACTTTCAACATATATATCTCATGGATATTTGTCAACACAAAGCAATATAATAAGTGCAATATACAAGCATATAAAAATTGTTGCACCAAAGTTGACACTAGTGTTTGCTTCTGAGATAGAAAGAAGTAGGAAAACTGACTCAACATAAAAGTAAAAGAAAGGCCCTTCGCAGAGGGAAGCAGGGATTAAATCATGTGCTAGAGCTTTTTAAGTTTTTGAAATCATAAAGAGAGTAAAAATAAGTTTTGGGAGGTGTTTGTTAATTGTCAACGAATCAGAAAATGGAAAAGTACAATATGACCCCTGCCAACCAGACTTTTAAGAGCGGCTCCCATGAAGGACGTTATTTCTACCAGCAAGGCAGATCATCCCTCTTCTCTTTTGTTTACACATGCAGATATTTCACTGTTTGTCATTGCTTGACTGATAAATCAGGGCAAAAATGTGAAGAGAATTAAGCGGTTAAAGTTGTAATTAATTGGGACTGGGCACCCCATTTGCCAGCTCTTTTTGCAAAATTAATGGATAAGCGGATGTATATGCCGCTAGTCCGGTGGTAAAGTCTGTTTGACAGGTGACATAAAGACATCCACCCCGTCCTCATGAGCTTGGTAAACATTGACACAAAATAGGAGTAATAATTTTTGAATAGTTTAAAGGTAGCACATGAAAAATTTACTTGGAGTGGCAAGGAAATACCACATATAGGTAGTTATGGTGGACACAGATGGCATGGATTTTGGCTCAAGGTTTTGGATGCACGAGAAGCATTCCCTCTCAGTACAGAGTTTAGGCTAGCAAGGTTATTTGAAGCAAACACAGGATATCAACCGACACAGCAAGACTTATATGAAAACATATTGCAAGCATTATAAGACTCTACACTGTCTTCCTTGTTAACCAAACCCTTTTACTAGAAAATATCTAGACCTTAGAGATACCAATCATGCAAACCAAATTTCAACGAGCTTTACGGTAGTTCTTCATTAATAGGTTTTAACTACATGATACAAAAGCTTAAACATGAACTACTTGATAACTCAAAACAATTGACAAGTATCAAATTATCCAATACAGTGATCTACAAGAATATGTAAGCTTTTTCCATTATACCATCTACCACATGCAGCATTTTCTGTTCCAACCAAACACCAATCAACTTATTTCAACATAAACTCTCCAAACAATTATAAGTGAAGCAAGAGAGTACTTTCTTTAAAAGAACTAACAGCTCTGAATAAGAGATGCATGCAAAACAGGAGCTAAAAGCATAGCAATAGCTAGAAAGAATACTCAACAAGTATAAGTGAAGAATAGAGTATTCATATGAAAAAGCGGAGCGTGTCTCTCTCCCAACAAGAATGATAGGTCCAATCAAGTTGACCATAAGAAAAATAAAATACTGAAAATAAAAGCACACAGACGCTCCAAGAAAGCACATATGATGTGAAAGAATTAAAATATAGTTTCACTAGAGATGACCTGATAATTTTGCGATGAAGAAGGGGATGCCTTGGGCATCCCCAAGCTTAGACGCTTGAGTCTTCTTGAAATATGCTGGGGTGATCCATGGGAGCATCCCCAAGCTTAAGCTCTTCACTCTTCTTGATCACATTATATCATCCTTCTCTCTTGACCCTTGAAAACTTCCGCCACATCAAACTTCTCATAAACTTCATTAGAGGGGTTAGTACTCAAAAACTTTAATCCACTTTGGTTCTGTTGTGACACATTGCAAGAACTCAATAAAACATTAGCTACAACCCTCCACGTCTAGAGAGCCTTGCTTAAAGCCCACAAGAGACAATGCAAAAAACAGAGACATAATCTGTCAAAACAGAACAGCCAGTAAAGATGAATTTTTCCGAGGCACTTCCGTTGCTCAAATCAGAAAACTCGAAACTAATGAAAGATGCGTACATATCTGAGGATCACGCACAAAAATTTGCAGATTTAAAAGATTTTCTGGTGATTTTAGAAAAGTGAAACGGTGAACAGCAGAAATCTGTTCCTGCGCAGAAATCCAAATCTAGCATCATCTAATCATTAGAGACTCTTCTTGGCACAACAATGCGATAAAATAAAGGATACAAAGGATTGTTACAGAAGTAAACAAAACCTTGACTCAAATAAAGAAAAATTGCAGAAAAAAAAATGGGTTGTCTCCCATAAGCGCTTTTCTTTAATGCCTTTTAGCTAGGCTTGATAGTTTTAATGATGCTCACAAAAATAAAAATGAAGCAAAAGGAGCATCAAGAAGCAAATTCGAAACACATTTAAGTCTAACCCACTTCCTATGCATAGGAATCTTGTACCCAAATAAATTCATAAAGAACAAAGTGACAAGCATAGGAAGATAAAACAAGAGTAACTTCAAAACTTTCAGCATATAGAGAGGTGTTTTAGTACCATGAAAATTTCTACAACCATATTTTCCTCTCTCATAATAATTTTCAGTAGCATCATGAACAAACTCAACAATATAATTATCGCATAAAGCATGCTTTTCATGATCTACAAACACATAATTTTTATCAAGCTCAAAATATAGGATTAAAACTTTCAAACCCACTTTTAACATTTTATAACAAGATGATTGATCATTCTCAAGAGGTATGGGACTCCATCTAGATAAAGTCAAGACCTCTCCAATCCCATTTTCATTAGTAGAACATAATATTATCAAGCAATATAGGACCATCATCTAGAGCTTTATCATAAACATTTTCTAAACAAACTTTCTCATTACCATGCATTTCGAAATTACGCACAAATAAAGGATTATCATAAGATTTATCAAAATAGCATGGATTATCATAATAACAGTAGCATATCATTTCCACAAGTTTTACTCATAGGGAATATTTCAAGAGAATCCACAGGAACATAACATTCATCCTCCTTTGATAAGATGGAGGGTGATCAAATAATGTAAGAGGTAAAGAGTTACTCTCATTAGAAGGTAGGCATGGGTAGCTAATCCATTCTTCCTTCTTTTGTTCATCACTCTCCTCCTCTTTTTCATCCAATGAGCTTTCAGCTTCAGCAGTAGTTTCTTCTTCTACAGGTTCCTGCAAGACAATGGTCTCTTTTTTTAGGATGTCTTTTCTCAAGAAATTCAGTAATATAAGGATTATCATTATAATACTCAAGGCAATATCCAAGCATAGCAAAAGTATCAGATCTATAAGGAGCTTCAATATCTCGATTTTTAAGCAAAGCTGCAATTTCATAAGCTCCCATAAATACAAAAAATTCTTCAATTTGCTCAAGTTTATCAAAGTCATAATATCCTCTAGCATAAGAAGCCAAAGTTTCATTATCATTATAATCACATTGAAAAGGGAGGTGTTTATGCTTCCTACAACAACGAGATTCATTAAAGCACCAAGATTCATCATATGTAGAACACAAGTCTGTAGCAAAATTATGCAGTTTAATTACTTGTAGTGATAGATGCTTCCCTTTTTCAGACCAGAGGTGTTCATTTAATTTATTTTCTCTATCCTTAGTGAGCCATCCTGACAAATAAGATCTAGTTTTCCAGAAAATAGGCATGGCAACAGTTTTTTTAGATTTTCGGTTTTTAAATTTTTATGGATTTTGATATATAAGAAAAAACTAAACAAAAATAAACTAAACAAAAGTAAACAAACAAAACACAACTAAACAGAAATAAACTAAGCACAATAAAACTAGACAAAAGTAAACTAGACAAAAAAAATAAAATAAAACAGACAAAGAAGTAGAGTGTACTCCCCAGGTGAACTTATGAGTAGAGCTATGCTCCCCGGCAACGGCGCCAGAAAATAGTCTTGATGACCCACAAGTATAGGGGATCGCAACAGTCTTCGAGGGAAGTAAAACCCAAATTTATTGATTCGACACAAGGGAGAAAAAATACTTATAAGCCTTAACAGCGGAGTTGTCAATTCAGCTGCACCTGGAAAAGCACTAGTAACAGGGGTGATGTGAAAGCAGCAGTAATATGAGAGCAATAGTAACAGTAACACAGAAGCAATGGCACAGAAAATAGTTGCATGCGTGGAGTTGATGGTAAAGCAATGATGATTACAGATGGACCGGGATTCCCAGCTATCTACACTAGAGGTAACTCTCCAATAACAAGTGTTGGGTGAACAAATTACAGTTGGGCAATTGACATAATTAAATAGCATTAAGACAGAACATCCAGTCTATTAATCATGTAGGCATGTTTTCCATATATAGTCATACGTGCTCGCAATGAGAAACTTGCACAACATCTTTTGTCCTACCAGCCCGTTTGCAGCGGGGCCTCAAGGGAAACTACTGGTAATTAAGGTCCTCCTTTTAATAGAGCACCGAAGCAAAGCATTAGCACTTAGTGAAAACATGTGATCTCATGTCAAAACCATCCCCTCCAGTTATCCCAGTTGCTGTCACTCCGGGGCCTCGGGTTCCGGACAAGGACATGTGCAAACAACTTGTAGATACAATCTAAGCAATAATTATAGAGTTTAAATCTAAGATCATGCCATTCGTGCACTAGTGACAAGCATTAAACACAACAAGATTGCAGCAACAATAACTTCACAAACTTTAATAGATAGACTGATCATAATGTAACAATTCGTCGGATCCCAACAAACACAACACCAATTACATCAGATGGATCTCAATCATGTAAGGCAGCTCATGAGATCATTATATTGAGTACATGGGAGAGAGAGTACCAACTAGCTATAGCTAGAACCCGTAGTCCATGGGGGAACTACTCACAAACCATCATGGAGTCGAAGTGGAGGCGGCGTGGTCAATGGAGATGGCTCCGGGGGTCAATCCCCGTCCCGGCAGGGTGCCGGAACAGGAACTTTTGACCCCCGAAATTTGGTTTTTTGGTGGCGGCGGAGCTACGGAACTCTTCTGGAGAAATCATCGATTGTTTTAGGGTTTTTGCATCGGGAGGAATAAATAGGCGAAGGGGCGGTGGCTGGAGCGACCCGAGGGGCCCACACCCCACCGCGGCGCGGTTAGAGGGGGGACTGCGCCGCCCTAGGGTGTGGCGCCCTCCTCGGTCGCCTCCGTCTCTCCTTCGGACTTCGTGTACGTGTTGGAAAAATAGGAGGTCTTGTCCAGGTTTCGTCCAATCATGTGAATTTTGATAACTTGTTTCCTTGCAAATGCTTGAGGTATTAAATGAATATATGCTTAATCTTGCTGGTTAATTAAGTTGAGGCTAAGTAGTGGTGATGTAGAGCCCTCCGGTGATGATTCCGCTCTCCGGCAGGGTGCCGGGAAGAGCTTCAGAACCCACCCGAGCTAGGGTTGACGACGGCGGTGGCTACGGAACTTTTCGTGGATGGAGGCTCGGGTGTCTAGGGTTTTCCCGTGAAGATGAATAAATAGGCGAAAGGGCGGCGGCTGGAGCGACCCGAGGGGCCCACACCCCACCAAGGCACGGTTGGAGGGGGCCGCGCTGCCCTAGGGTGTGGCGCCCTCCTCTGTCGCCTCCGTCTCTCCTTCGGACTTCGTGTACGTGTTGGAAAAATAGGAGGTCCTGTCCAGGTTTCGTCCAATTTCGAGATTATTTCCAGAACAGCTTTTCTGAAATACAAAAACAGCAGAAAACAGGAACTGACACTGTGGCATCTTGTTAATAGGTTAGTCCCAGAAAATGCATAAAAATGCTATGAAGTGTATATAAAACATGTAACAATTGGTATAATATCAACATGGAACATCAGAAATTATAGATATGTTTGAGATGAATCAGTTACCTCCGGTAGAGGGTTGCTGGCTTCATAAGGTGCAACTGGCGACTCCGTCTCACACGGTTCGTCGTCAGTCAGTATGGTAAGAGTCCTCACCAGCTTTTTCACCTCACTAACGGACAGCTCCTCTGTGAGTGAGCGGGTTGGATCGGACACCCCGTTGTATGCCCACATGGCGAGCACCCGGGCTCGGAGAGGTTGCACCCGCCTTTTGATAAATGTGGCCAGCAAATGGATGTCAGTCACCTCCTTGCCAACATTGGTCTGCAGCTTCAAAACCTTCTCCAAAAGCATGTCAGCTTCTTCAGTATCGGCTCCGGTCAAGGGCGCAATCCAGGACGGCCTCTTCGCCACCGTGGCGTCTGCATTAAAGGGAGGCAACCCGAATGATTGGTTGCCCGTGGTCACATCCTTGATGTAGAACCACTTCTGGCGCCACCCTTGCACTGATTTAACGAACTTAATTTTGAAGTACTTGACGTCAGGTCGAGTTTGCACTCCAAAACCTCCAGGGCCCTTGACGCTGTGATGGCGCTTGACATTGAAAATGCGTCGAAACAACCCAAAATGGGGCGCAACGCCCAAGAAGCACTCGCAAAGCACGAAGAAGCAAGCAATGTGCAAAAGCCCGTTGGGGGTGAAATCGTGCAGTTGCACCCCATAGACGTGCATCAGTGCACGAAGAAAATCGTGAACAGGGAAGGAGAATCCCCTGTTCACAAAATCCACAAAACAGACCCTTTCATTGGGGCCTGGGCGCGGGATTACCTCGGCGCCGGGGATGCGAACCTGCATCGGGTCCGCCGGGATCAGCCCGTCGTTCCTCAGGCCGGTGAGCATCCGCTTGCTCACCGTAGATTTGGTCCAAGCGCCCTTCTCCCTCTTCAAACCGCTGGCGGTGGCCCCGCCAGCGGCGCTGTCGCCGAGGCATTCGCAGCACTCCAGCCTTTCTGCGTGGCAGGCTTCGTCATCGTAGAGGTGGTTTGGCAAAAGCTTGGATGTTAGGCTATGGCGATGCAAGAGGAAGAAGAAGGAAAGCGGCGGCGGAGGAAATGGCAAGTAAAACTTACCCACTCCGCCCTCTGCATATTTACCATCAAAGGAAAATCAATCACAGTCGTCAATCCAAGATCATGTGCTCCACACAGAATCCTGCCGTACACGTGGCGGGCATGGAGAGCAACCGTCGCCAGCTATTCCGTCCACTATGCACGGGAATCTAGGAACCATCATCACACCCCGTGAAAATCACGCCAGAGCGATCAAATCCAGTCCAAACGACACCACCCCTCGGTCAGCACTGCATAACGGGCCCACAAGCGTGTCGTGTCCCATCAGTCATACCAAGCACGCCATCGCTTGTCAGAAATTGCAGTAGAGGCATGCGTCATTACTGACGTCACTTCAGGTCTCATACCTGATAGGAAGTCGAGTCCTTCAAACTTTACGACGAAGCCAGTACTTCGACTGCCTCGGTTGTTTCGAGGGTGAAATTGCAAAATACGCAACACAAGACATCAAGGCACTCGATAGTTTCTTCGACTGAAACGTATTACTCCCATCGGGAGCATATCAAAAAATTCTTCGATTGAAAATGTACAGGATAAAAAGATTTGAGATTATCCTCCATTGCGAGCAATAAAGCACAATCTCGGGGGGCTACTCCCATCCGGAGCACTGTCGCGCACCCGATAGAATGATGGCAAAGAATCATTCGACAGACGACTTGACTTAGCTGATAAGCACAATGTAACACAAAATCATACACGGTAAATTCCCGAGTTGCGTCCACCGCAAAATACCTCGGATGTTGCATGCATAAGTGCAAAGGTAAGACCTGCTGATCTGTCGAGCTGGGCTAAGGACCGCTCCAGCAGCGTTAATCCTTAAAACTTTCCGTGTCAGCAGACATGACGAAAAATCCCGACGGACGCGTTGGGTAATCTCAAAATTATACTGCAGAACGATTCAGTAAGACCTCAACGGCCTGAGTCGAGTCTGACCAGTCTGTTCCAGATTCGAGTCTGGGGACTCGAGTTTGATTGAAAGCTAGTAAGGTTTTGCCCAAATGTGCAGTTAACCGGTCCCGATCCGTCGAGTGTACCGGGCCTACTGAGTTATTATCCCTTGATTATCATAAGCAAAAACCATAGCCGACGAAATAATCGACATAGCCAGACAAAATGTGCTATTCATACAGGAATTCTAATCATATACACAGGTACAAAATATATGACGTGCACAGATGAATGAGTCCATGCCCGATTCTTCGAGTCAGACAAGTACTCGGGGGCTACTGACAGGGATTTATCTTTCGGGTACCCTACCATGAGGGTACCTGGTGCACGTATCGACTAGGCCCAATTATCAAGAGCCTACATGAAGCCCATAAAGGAAGGCCCAAGAAGACGGAGTATCCTCCAAGTTAGCCGTAGCCATAGTCGGTTTAGATTTTCCTTACTGGTAAATCTGAGTCGGTTGCGAACTCCCGAGACCCAGCCTATTATATAAAGGCTGGGTGGGCCGCCGATGAAAGGACACACAATATTCGAACCACCAAAACCCTAGCGAGATCGACATCTCGCCGGGACTCTATTGTATCTCGCATATACCCTCAGATCAATACCAGACAAGCAGGAAGTAGGGTGTTACTCTCCGGAGGCCTGAACCTGGGTAAATCCTTGCTTTTGCTTGTCAGCCGACGAAACTACCAGCTCTACAACGTTCTATCCCCCGTAATCTCAACCCTAGGTCCTTAACCATGGGATTTGATGAGTTAACCCCTCGTCAGTGCATTTGTTAAGGTAAGCACCAAAATGTTAGGGACTAATCTAAGGTCTACATGCTTACATTTTGCTAACATAGACATCTCCTACACTGTTCTGCAACGCTCTGCCCAACGGTTACGCAGGTTGTCGAATGTCCTAGGTTGTCGTGACCCCGAGTACACATCGCCGCAACTGTCTATGTCCACTTCGTTGACCAAACCAACAATTGATCTGGAGGATGAATTAGAGGGTGAGACTACGGATGCGGCGTATATGGATGACGACGAGGTTTGAGATCACCATACTTTCTTTTTGGGTCCTTATTTCATTCATGTTATGGTTGAATGACCATACCGGAAATTTATGTTTGTTTGTTAGATTCCCGATGAGATGACGTCGACAATGGCGGTTAAACAACGATCGGCCTACCTGATGATGACTCAACCAGAGGATGGCCCATTCAAGAGGTACACACCAGATGACTGGGTCAAGAAAGGAAAGGGGAATCTATTCCCGGAGGAGCGTCCAAAGAAGTTGACGGTTATGAGGATGAGGCGCGTCGAGGACTCTGATGATGATGGGGATGAGGTGAACGAGGAAGAACCGTAGCCGGTGGTGATGAAGAAGGCTATGCCACGGAGGGGTAGAGCCACGAGGAGTCGTGGTACTCGTGGACGGAATTAAGATGCGGTGTTTGTCGTCATGATGAACTTGTAATAGTGTCGCACTTGTTATCATGTTTGTAACTGAAATTGCTCATGCACTAAACTTGTTATCATAAATGTTGTGTCAAACTTGCTGTGAATTTGCTATGTGTAGTTGCTGTGAATTTGCCGTGAATTTTCTCTAAAACTGGTGCCAATATTATGCTGTGACCAGGGAGCTCAGCCGAGCAACGCTGCTGAAACTGTCTAAGTCAGTGTGTAGCGCCTCATCGTGACTAGGGAGCTCAGCCGAGCAACGCTGCTGAAACTGTCTAAGTCAGTGTGTAGCGCCTCGTGATGAGGCGCTATGGTGCTTGTTATGTAGTGCCCGATCACAAGGCGCTACACACATGGTACTTGTAAGTCGCACGGCGCCCTCACCCGAGCCCTAGCCAGTAGACCGAATCACTCCAACCCCTCCCTCTTCCGTCGCTGGCACCGCCATCGCCTTTTCCGACCGCCGCCGTCGTGTCTCGTCTCCATGGCTAACTGGCATACTGGCGCGTCCTCCAGCTCAAACGATTCCAGCCTGTCGGTAAGCCCTTTTTAGGGTTCAATTTCTCTCCTCTTTTCTAGGGTTTGATTCGAATGGATTTTGACGATTAGGTGTTGTATTCATGGTATCTTCTGTCCATTAGGAGTCCCACATCTGTGGTTTTGTCCCTGATACGTGTGAGGACCCCAATTTCTTCGGTATAGCGCCAGATGCTCCCTCGTTTTGCAGCGTCCACAACCGTGCCCCTCGGAGGTGTGTTGCATTTGACGGCAACGACACCGGCTGACGTCTGTACATTTGTTCTATTGAGGATGTAAGCATTACATTTCACCTTCATAGATGTTTTGTAGATGTGTGTGCTATTTGTAACCAATTGTGCTAGGTTAAAGGTTTCAATTTTCAGGAAGTACAAAATTGTGGGGTTGTGGCTTGGGTTGACGAAGAATGGCCACAAACTGCTAAGAATGCCCTAGGACGACTGTGGGGAATGCATAATGCAAGTAGTAGTGCAAGAATTGTTGAGACGATAGCGAGTACAAAGATACTAAAGGAGGTGTCAGATGAGAAGAACAAGATTGAGAAGAAGTACAACGATATGGTAGATGACGTGAACAAATTAATTAGGGACACAAGCAAATCTTGCATGGAGGCCAACAATTTCAGGATTCGGAGTGAGGCGGAACATGATAAAATGAGGCAGCAAATGGCGATAACAATTGACCTATTGGAGACACAAGTTCATGAGCTAAAACTGATGCGGAGAAGCGAAGCTGACATAATGAAGGCGAAGGAGCACCAGTGGGATAAAGAGAGGAGGGAGCTCAAGGAGGAGAAGACAAAGCTAGAGCGTACATTGTTTGATCTATTCAAGGCCAACAATGCACGCAGAGATAAGCTGGATAGGATCCATGCAATATGCGATGAGTAGTTCTGTTCAAAATGTTGATTTGTCTCACTAATTGTAGCACTATGCTACTTTAGTTGTGGATGTGGTCATGAACTTGTTCTCATTAATTCGAACTATTTAGTTTATGTGTTTTCTATGGTACTTTAGTTGTGGATGTGGTCATGAACTATGGTACTTTAGTTCTGTTCAAAATGTGTTTTCTATATTGCTTCATTGATGTCTATTATTTCTCTCAATGTCTGAAACATATCGAATTTGGCCCAGCTTGCATGTGTAGTGCCTCAAAGGAGGGCGCTATGCAACTATAGCATCTCATAGCCAGGCGCTATACATCCTATTCTATGACTTAGCATTTTCCAGCTTCCTCGCGTCGCTGGGCTCTCTGGATCTCTCGGGTCCTAATATTATAGGATGTATAGCGCATGGCTATGAGGTGCTATAGTTGCATAGCGCCCTCCTTTGAGGCGCTACACATGTAAGCTGGGCAAAATTCGATATGTTTCAGACCGTAGGTGAAACGTCCAACAAATAATCAAGTCACAGACTGAATTCAAAAACTTATAGCGTGCACAACACCTTAATATGAGCCACAACTTCGTGGAAATTCAAAGTTCAATACCACATCACATAGCAAAGTTCGATACACAACAAGGTTCAAAATGAAATCGACATAGCAAAGTTCAATAAACAACAAGGATCATAAATAGTCCACAACATCATGGATGTGCACTCCTCTTCCTCTACCTTTTCCCTTGCAATAAGAGCCTCACGAATCCCCCTCTCCCTCGTCCGAGTTAGCGACCCACTTCGTTGTTGCTTTGTTGGGTTGAGACGCTGCCATACCTGCACACATTTCATAGCTCAAAGTTAGCAAGATACATATGGAATGCAAAACAATATGAATGCAAAACTGAAATGGAGATACATACGGATACGGCCCAGCTAGGTATCCTATCATACTCACAGTCCTACCACCGCCCCGACCACCACCACCACCATGACCTCTATAAGAAACATGGCCTCTTGTAAGCCCAAGTGATCTCCCTCTTTGTTGCCTAGGAGCTTGTTGGCTCACTCTTGGTTGAGTAGGAGCTTATTGCTAGGGGTTTGTTGGCTCATTCTTGGTTGAGTAGGAGCTTGTTGGCTCATTCTTGGTTGAGTAGGAGCTTGTTGCCTAGGGGCTTGTTGGCTCATTCTTGGTTGAGTAGGACCTTGTTGCCTAGGGCTTGTTGGCTCATTCTTGGTTGAGTAGGACCTTGTTGGCTAGGGGCTTGTTGGCTCATTCTTGGTTGAGTAGGAGCTTGTTCCCTAGAGGCTTGTTGGCCCATTCTTGGTAGAGTAGGAGCTTGTTGCCTAGGGGATTGTTGGCTCATTCTTGGTTGACTAGGAGCTTGTTGCCTTGGAGCTTCTTGGCTAGGACCATCTTGTTGGCCATTTCTTGCTTGGCTACTACCTTGTTGGCTTGTGCTAGCTTCATTACCCTTTGCTTTCTTCCTTTGGGGGCATTTCCTTCCGTTGTGCCCCTCATCATTGCACTTGCCACAACGAGTCTTCTCACGGGGCTCTTGGAATTGGTCGTTGCGACATTCTCACCCACCATGGCCCCAACCGTCCATGTCACCCCTCAAACGCTTTGTCTTGCGTCTTTCCCGTTTAATCACCTTCCATGCCGGATCGGGCCATAGTTGAATTTCATGATACTCCGTCCATTGTGATTCGTCAAGGTATGGGTGAAATCTAGGAGCCCACGTCTTCTTGGTTGTCGCAATAGAGAACTCGGCCTCTCTAACGGTGAGCGGGTGATTTACATCCATATTTCGAGTACGAGCTGCCGTTAGCAAATGCGAGCACGCGAGATGAAGGAGTAGTGGCCTCCCGCATGTGCAATCACAAAGCTTGAGCGAGACCTTAAACGCCTGACCTCCATGTTGGACACCATCGGCCGTGGTACCTCCGGGCTCATTCACTTGGTAAATCAACTCTTCGTTATCATAAATTGTTGCAACTTGGGAGTCCACCTTCCTTGATTCAAATTCGATGAACTCGTTAACCTTTGGAGGGAACTTGAACTCGTATTTGTGCTTGTTCTCTCCCGTAATTTGCATATCCGTTTCAAGTGAGTACTTGAGAAAATACTCATTCAACTTGGTGAAAGTGTATTGAACTATGGCAGTCGCGGGCAATGCACGCACACCCTTCAACACCCTGTTGAAGCATTATGCCATGTTGCTTGTCATTTGGCCGTACCTCCTACAATCTTCATCATAAGCTCTTGCCCACTTCTTCCTAAGTTCAATGTGCCTACCCAAAAACTCTTGCCCCCGGCGTTGAGAGATTTATTGGCGAGCAATCTATTATACAAGTTTGTGAAACGCCGATCGGTGAAAGTGAGACAACAATCTTGAAGATCATCGGACAACTCCTTGCTCCCACATGCCCTATAGAAGCTGGAACAAAAATTCCTCATGCACCATCTATGGTGTAATGGAGCATGCCCGGGAATGACAATGTCCACCGCCTTAAGAATTCCATGATGGCGATCCGAGATTACACAAATTTCTCTTTGAGGCAGTAATACCTTGGTTCTCAAAAGATGAAAGAACCACGCCCAGTTATCGTCGTTCTCCGCCTCAACCAAAGCAAAAGCCAATGGCACCAAACGGTTGTTGACATCATTTCCTATTGCAGCCAATAGAGTGCCCTTGTATGGACCGGTAAAAAAGGTGCCATCGATGGCGATGACCGGCCTACAATGTTCAAATGCACTCACACATTGCTCGAATGCCCAAAATGCACGGCCAAATACTCGGACAACCTTTCCGTTGCAACTCCTTGTTTTTTGCCCATACGGCTCGACCACATGAACCATCCCCGGGTTAGTGGCAGCCATGGCTCCCAACAACCTAGGTATTCGGTTGTATGCTTCATCCCAGTCACCGTACAACATCTTGAAGGCCGCTTGCTTCGCCTTCCATGCCTTCCCGTACTTTTGACCTTGTAGTGAAATAGGGATGCCACAAGTTCGATGACACTCTTAATGCTCATTGTTGGAAGTGACGAGATGGAGTTGGAAAGCCTATAAGCGATGAAATTGGAGGTGAATTATCGGTGGTCTGGCTTCACATTCTTGCCATCGACCTTCTTGCCTCGGCACATGTGAGTTGATACACAACTAGATATGTGCCATTCGGGCCCTTTTTTTAGTGGTGCTGCACGCACGATCCACGGGCATCCTTTCTCCAAGCACCTTACCATGTAACGCTTCTTTTTTGTCGGAGTGAACCACCTTAAACGGATGATGGTACTTGACCGAGAACTCCCTTATCCATATCTTAAATTCCAACAAGGTTGCGAACTCCAAACCGGGAGATATCCCATTGTCCTTATGATTCATATCCCGGTAAGAAGTTGGCCTTGCTCCGAGCACTACACCCTTGCCGCCGTCAACTGTGGCTTCATCCGCGAGACTAAGATCACGAAACAACGGGATCCGATGATCCCGCCTCAATACTTTCTCGTAAGCTTCGGCCTCCTTTGCGGTGAACCCCTCCTCATCAACTTCTTCATCGGGACCATCGTCATCCGAGTCCCATGCATAGCAACGAGAATAAGGGATGTCATGATCCATGGTCTCTTGCTCATTATATGTGTCCAAATCTCCAACATGGTTGTCGTGGAGATCGACCCCATGATCATCGGCCTCGTACTCGTCATCCCAATAGTCATCATTTCTAATGGGGCTCAAACTTTTCCTCACTTCATGTTGAGTCAAAGTAGGCTCTGTCACTTCATTTTGGTTCATGAGTGGTTGACTACTACCATCAATTGGGGAGGCACATCGGTTCAAGTCCAATTTCACACAAGCAACAACCTTTTTAGTGGCAAATAACTCGATTGACTTGTCTAGTGATTCGGCCACCGTCTCCTTGTATACAACCCAATGTAGTTCGGAGTTGATACGCAAAAACTTCCAACGGAGGTGCACTCCGTGACCCGCATTATGTCTTCCCTCCAACTCTACAACATCACTTGTGTCCAACCAATTCAATCGAATCCTCACTTTATTCAAAACCTCGGCATAGGTAGGACTATGCTCAAACACCAAGCCCACGTCATCCGGGTCCGGTTCAATATTTCCTTTCAAAAAGGCATCCTTGTCCACATGATGAACATGAACAATTCTTGCCATCCCCTACAATAATGAAAACAACACCATGTCAAGTTAATTCATGGACAACATAACAAGAACCCTACCCCTAACCAAATGCTTCATGGACAACATACAAGCCACAAATTGGACAATGCACCAACACAAAACATGCATCTTTAGGGTCAATTCGAATTTCTAGGGGTTCCATGATTTGAACATAAATCAACCAAAATACAAGATTCTAATGGGTCAAAACATAAGGAAATGAGGTAGATTACCTATACAAACTAGGGGGGACACATTCCACGGAAGAAATCTTCAGATTTGGGGAATTTGGGAGAGGATTTGAGAGAGGGGAGTGAGCAGCCGCCAGCCGCCGTCTCTGTCTTCTGTCTCGGGTCGGGTTGGAGTGAGTGCTAGGGTCGGGTTGGAGTGTCTTCTGTCTCGGGTCGGGTTGGAGTGAGTGCTAGGGCTGGGGAGAGGGCGCACCGCACGACTAGCAGTAACAGGATATATAGCGCCTGATTGCAAGACGCTACATGATCAGTACCATAGCGCCTTGTGATCGGGCGCTATACTACCAAAAAGTGGGTCCCGGCAGGCCCCGCATCTGCCACGCTGGCGACATGTATAGCGCCTGATCAGTGGGCACTAGTATGTAGAGGGTAGCGCCTGATTGAGAGACGGTACTCAAAATGGTTAGTTCGGTGAAATTGTTTCGCCGAACGTTCATTTTGTGAAATAATATCGCCACGGGGTCAATCGTGTCCTTTTTGCCGCACCGGAAGCCTCCGAAAGGTGGTCTCTGTCCAGCCACTCTTGTTGCTCACTCGACAGACCGTTTTAGGGCCCACGGGGTCAGGAGTCAGCGCCGGATCAATGGGCTAGTATGTCCATTGTTTTAATGCATTAACAGAGTAAAGGTCATTTAATAGATAGTTAGTATACGTACCAACGTATGCATTATAAGTTTTTGAAATTCAGCTGTTCGTTTATAGTTGCCCCGGCACGGAAATCTGAACCTTTTTTTTATGCCTCATGGCTGGTGGTACAGTTGTAGTATTTGAACTCATGTACCAACTCACACCACACACACGCACACCCCTAGTACACAAGTTAGACCTACAACTACACACACGGAGCACGCGCATTTTGAGTTCTGACAGTTGTGGCACGAATGCGCGTGGGAGATGATGAAACACTGTTCCTAATGAACAGTGCGCGCGCACTGTTCCTAGTGAACAGTACCGCGGGGTGAGACACCCAGGAAATTCGCTCCCCTGGAGTCGAACTCGTGCGGGCGGGCAGCTCGCACCTGCGAAGCTAGCCACTGCGCCACAGGCGCGTCTCACGAAAATCTGAGAGGCTGTTTGGATGGGTACCAATACCAGCCTTACCAAAATATTGGTCGTGCCCTACCTTTTTGGCTACAGTTTGGTTCGCTACCAATTTTGGCTCGCCCTGGCCAGCTTGGGCGCGCCCACGTCTGGTTTTCGCCAAATCGTGGGCGAAACCGTGGCGCGGAAATCGACCGCCAAAATATTGGCAGCCAAATCTGGCGCGAGCAAGCCACCGAGGTATAAAAGGGTGGGTGCGCAATTTTTTTGCTTGTCCCCTTCACTTTCCCCTTCTCCTCACCTGCGCACACAGAAGAACCACACAAGGGCACGATCTGCAGGCTGCTCCGGCGGCGTTTCCGCCGGCGTTTCTGCGTCAATACGAGCTGCTCCGGCGGCCGCCGGCGTTGCTGCACCTCTCGGCCCACTCTCTCACTCAACTCACACCAAGAAGGTCAGTGCTCAAATCCCAATCGAACCCCACCCCAATCCCTTTTTTCTATGGCCGATTTACTTCAATCTTTGACCTCTTAGTTGGAGATATGCTGCACGTAGGTGCTACTTGCTAGATCTGATCTATTGCTTATCAAATCCTTGTTAGTTGCCTCCCGCAAAAAAGTCCCCATGTTAATTTTTTTTGTTTTGAGAACTGCATATGCATACATCAAGAACGAGTACAAAGACTCGAGAAATACAGCACATCATACGCAGGAAGCAAAACAACGAGGAGGAAAACGCCGCTGTCGACGCCGGAGACGAAGGAGCCGAACCACCTTCTTACCTCCATCCGAGAGCACCTCCGCATGGAAAGGGCTGCAGAATCCGTCCGCCACTCAGTGACGAAACCTTGCTCGATAAACGAACACAGCAAGTGCCCTCCGCCGCCTGCCGCACCACCTTCCGACAGCCACCAAGTCCGGCGAAGCCAGCAGAGCCTCCTCGCGAACGCCGCTTCTAGCTCCTTCACACCACCACCCAGGCTCTGCACCACCGCCGGAGGAAGCGGCGACGCAACGGCGAAGAATCCCAGGGACCAGAACCCCGGCGCACCAGATCCGCGGCGCCGACCTGCCAACCAGATACAGGGGCCTGGAGCCTCGAGGAATCCGAAGACCCGCGACCTCCAGAACGACGAGCGTGCCGCCGCGGGCCTCCGAGGAGCACCTGCAACAGAGGGGAAACACGCCGCCGCCAAAACCGCCACCGACCGCACCTCCACCTCCAAGGCGCCGCCGGCTAGGCCTCCTACCAAACCTACGCTATATACAAGACGGGATCCGGGGATTCCCCCGCCTCCCGCTGCCAAGCAGCCGCCGGAGGCGAAGAAATCCCGCGGATCGCCGCCGCACACGGTGGTTTCGCCGGAGAGTTCCAAGAAATCGCCTCCGCTACTGTAGCGAGAGGATAAGGGTCGATGGGGTGTGTTCAGTGGATAACGTGTCCCCATGTTAATTTCATCACATTAGTTGTATTGAACTTGATTTTGTAATATGTATCTCTCAGCAACTAAAGATTTTTAAGATGTGTCGAGATAGTTCATTTATCTCAGTGTGCTTATTTGACCTAGATGGACATGGACCAGCAACGATACCTCAATTTCATCATGCTGGCCGTGATGGTGGATCTGCAGCTGGTCACTGAACTGCCATGAACTTAGTTAGTTTCTGGCAACCTTTTGTTTATCACTAGGAATACTTTAGCTCCTAGTGGTGGTATGGACACCCTATATTATGCATATTTTGTGCATATTGAGCACACTTGGTTGTGTGGCTGGCTGTAGCATCTCAAATGGTCTGGTTAAGGGTCGGTTAGTATGTGAACTTGATTTTATGGCTGGCTGTAGCATCTCAACTTTGATTTATCTGATGTATCAAACAGTATATGGGATGTTTAATGTATTGAACCATGTCAATGTGAAAATCGCTTAGTTAATCCCATTATCATATATGTATCTTATAAATACATGTTAACCTGTTTGTTGTCAGGCAAGTTATGAGATACGGAACCAAACCAAACAACAGCCAATGAAACGTGCCAAATATTTGGCAAGTCATTTGGCATGAAACCAAATGGAAGCCAATGCGTTTGCCAAAATTTTGGTTGGTACTATGGGCTACAATCCAAACAGAAACAAGTTGCCAATATTTTGGCTATGCCCCGTATTTGGTCATGCCAATATTTTGGTAGGGCTAGATGGGCTCAATCCAAACAGCCTCTGAACCTTGACGCCATACAGAGGCGTAGCCAGGACCAGGCTAGGGGGCTATGGCCTGGGACCTGGTAACAAAATACTTCAGTGACTGTAGCTAAAATAACACTATTTAACACTGTTTTGCACTGTAGCTGTGAAGTTGGCCTGGGGCGTGACAAATTCCTGGCTACGCTACTGACGCCATATATAACATTTCAGCGGTGACAAGTACTCAAAATGAATAGGAGATGACCCTCACTGAATTTAAAACACTAGTATGGGGTTACACGAGAGTCGGATTTTTAGAACTCGGCCTACATGGAACCTGAATTTTTCAACATTCTATAACGGCATTTAAAGTTTCAGAAAATTCTGAAAAAATCTTAGATGTAGATGATGATGTATTCTAACATTGTGCAAAAATCCAAATCGATAAACACGGTATTTTGGGCTGTGCAAAATTGATAAAATCGTGGATCTGAAATATTGAACAGTGTAGATTTCGAAACCTCTAACATTTGTCAGATTTTGTTATTTTTGTGTAGCCAAAAATACAATTTATTTCACTTTGAGATTGTCTCCTTTGGTAGAATGCATCACATCAATTTATTTCACATCTAGAAAAAATTCAAATTTTTTGGAACTTCAAAATGTCGAATTTTAATTTTTAAAAATACCAGGAGCCATGTAGCTCGGACTCCAATGTAGATTTCCGGGGGTTACACGAGCTTTCATATCTCAACATTATATGTCATGATAAATTTATTGTGGTCAATATCTTTTTGCGTGGATGTGTTTTTTCTGAGATATGCCTTGTATTACAAGTTTACAACTACTCGCATGCAAACTCCGTCGCCGCCGCTGAGCCGTGGGATTCCCCTCCTCCGCCGGCCGCTTCGGCGGCGGGAGGGTGGGGGATCCCCGGCTCCGGCTTGTACATACGGTAGGGTAGGGTGTAGGGTCCGCCGGCGGCGCTGTGGAGGAGGTGGTGGTGCCGGTGGTTGGTTTGGTGCCGGGGCGGTCTTCTCCGGCGGTGGTGCTCTCCGGGGCTCCCCGTCGCCGCGCCGGACTGGCGGGAGCTCGAGGCCCGACGCGGTGCTCGAGTTCATCCGCTTCCCGTCGGATCTACGCTGGCGGCGGATCTGGCGGGTGGAAATCAGAGACGGGCGAGCCCGGCGGTCTCCCTCTGCGTCGGCGACGAAGCGGGCTGCGGCATGGTGGCGTTGTTTGGAGGAAAGGGTGCTCGCCGTGTCCGTTTACCGGCACAATCTCCGTCGCTGCGCGGCGGGTGGGCTCTGCGGCGATCTTCAACAAGAAAAGCTCCCTTGGGCGGTGGCTAGAAGGAGGTCAGTCTTCTTCGTCTCCGGCGCAGGCGGTGTCGCGGTGCTCTGCTCTGGATCTGGTTCCACTGCGTTTTGTACTTTGTTGCTTGTACTTTGTACTTTGTACTGGGTACTCTGATGAATATACGCAGCCTTTTCTAAAAAAAAAAAAAGAAAGCAAGCGACTTCGCCACGAACAAGCACTGTATGCAACTGCATCTCTCAGTGGCGTGCTTGAAGATTCTCCCGGTGTTTCTTCCCGCCGAGATGCGACTCCATCATCTTCTCGCTGTTGCACTGCACATTGCAAAGCCCGCAGAAGGGCAACCTTCTCTTGGTTACGAACTTCTTCCGATCTTCAGTACACATACGGTCAGCGGCGCGCTTGTTCCCCTCCTTGCCACGCCCTCCTGTGTGCAAGGCCTGTCTGCTCTCTTGGTGACTCCTGTCACTGATATGGTTCCAGTTTTCTTTTGTGTGCAGGGTCTGCGTGTTCTCCTGATGACTCATGTGCTTCCTATGGTTGTGCATGCCGAATCCAGAGACCCATTTGGCCTTCTGTGGTTCACTCTTCTCCAAGTTATTGGTGCGGATTGGGTGCACCATCAGGTTCGCACGATCAGAAGATTCAGGTGTTGATTTTGTGGTAAGCCCCGCGGCTTCCTGCCTTGAATGCAACGCGAGGATCCACTGGTGTAGGTCAGTTGCTTGGTGTCGCGTTAAGTCTTCTTCACAGCTCAGGCTCTCTTTGCAGTAGGTGCAACTCCAGTCTTCAAGTGGCTTGTGTCTCTTTGGTGGTGGAGTTTCCACAATCGGTCCCAAAATCTGGCTCCCTTTAACCCCACTGGGCGTGATTTGGATACTAGGCTGTTCCAAAGAAAATTTGTTTAGACTAAAGAGCATTAGTAAAGTAAGGACTAAGTGAATAAGGTGGGTAGGTAAAGTTTGGTACTATAGACTACCTATCAAGTCTTACATATGAAACTAGATTTGGTAAGCTACACAGCTAGAGAACTTGTCTAACTAATATAACTGAACCCTTCATTAGTAAACTAACTTGCTACTATTACTTCTGTAGTTCTGTTGCACATCTTCTATATAGCTAGCATATATGTTGCTTAGCACATTGTATTAAAGGTGGCATGCAAGGATTGTGCATCCATTTGATTCAGACCAAGACAAAAGTATTTATGAAGGTGTTATACAAGATTCTTACACTAATTATCACGTTTATTACCGAAACATATTGCTGAAGAGAACAATTGCAATTAGCCACAACTTAAATATTGGAAACATTCGAACAACACATAGAAGCAGAAATAAGGACAAATCAAAAGGTGAATCCACTCACCTCATTGAATACTTGTCTAGGTGGGGATTTCTCCTTGCCAGGCAGCGCATATTGATGAGGCAATTGCCTCCGTTCATCATCTGTATGATTTTTGATAGTGGGCTCTGCAGGCTTTGGCTGTTCACTGATCTTTGATACCTGCATAGCATGTCGGTCCTTCTCTTCTACTTCATGCCCCTGACCTAAGGCTTCACACTTTGGCTGTTCACTTCTTTGGATTTCACTCACCATCAGCCTTACTTCATGGTTGTTCCCCTCCTCTGTTTCGTGTTCTTGATCAACAGCTCCCTGCTTTACCTGTTCATTTCTCCGGAATTTGCTCTCCATCACCTGCACCGCATGTCTGACATTCGTGTCTACTTTGCGTTCGCGACCAGCTGCCGCATGCTTTAGCTGTTCACTCCTTTTGATTTCACACTCCATTAGCTGTGTGGCATGGCGATCCTTCGCTTCTACTCTGCATTCCTGACCAACAGCTGCATTCATTGGTTGTTCACTTCTCTGAATTTCACAGCCCATCAGCTGCACGGCATGGGTATCCTTTGCTTCTGCTTTGTGTTCCTGATCTACGGCTGCACGCTTTAGTTGTTCAGTTATCTGAATTCCACTCTGCAACAGCTGCACGGCATGTCTGTCCTCCAATCCTGCTTCATATTCATGATCAACAACACCTCGGTTCTCTAGTGTCACCTCTTTTTTGCTCAATAGTGCCAGCTGTGTGGGTTTGGCAACGACATTAGCTGCAGCTGGTATCAAAGCTTCTTTCGCAGCAGGTTGCTTGCTCAGTGACGGGCATTGTTCAACAGCAGGAAGCGCTGAAGGAGCTACTGCCAGTGGCCTAGATGAGCTGCCCCGTTCTTGCTTCTCAGCATTATGGACTGACCGCGGTTGCAGCACCGGTGACGGCGACCTTTCAACACGTGGGTAAACAGGAGCTTTTGCTGGCCCCGATGGGCTCCCGCGCCACCAAGAAGTTTCCTCGCTTGACCGCGATGAGCGGTACATTGCCTCTTCCCATGGAGTCATCAACGGCCTGCCACAAGCGCCCTGCCCTGCTAAGCATGCGGTCATGACACGCTCTGTCTCGGCAAGCTCGCACATGATCATATCATGGCGGATGCGCTCCCTGTGGAGCTCCTGCAGCAGCTGCTCCCTCCTGAACACCAGTGCCGCCATGTCTACCGATGCCGAGTCAGTGTCTCTGCCTTCACATTGCCAATCGCCAGAAAACATTGTAAAAAATATCAGTATTACAAAGGCTAAATGGTTCGACTAACCATCCAATCGCCAGAAAACATTGTAAAAAATATCGGTATTACAAAGGCCAAATGATTCGCACAACTTTCTTTTTCTGACAAAACGACACGTTATCAGAAATTGTTTAAGAAATTTTCATCGTATGAGGCTAAGACCATTATAAATTAGGAAATATGTGGATTCCACAAGCTATCTTTTAGATGATTTTCACTCTTAAATGTACGAAACAACAATTGATACTTTTAATCCTGAAATTGAACACGATCCAGGCGGACGCGCGATTGCAGGCTAGAGCAGTGGTGAAGGGGCTTCAGGCGCGACTGCTGGCGGACGCATTTTCACGATAAATAATAAAACCGTAAATGATAATCTGTAGTATCTCTTAGATTTTGCCAATTGTACAAATCTCACGGGAATCCCAATTTTCTTTTGCAAATTTTAACAACTAGCAAATTCGTTAGAAATATGAACTAGCAGTGTACGGGCGGGGGCGATTCCCAACAGAACAAACATTCAATCTCGCCGTCTAGTTATTCCCTTGCAGAGAAACGCTTGCAGAGAAGAAACCGTAACAAAACCGGAAGATTCGGTAAAGAGTGGGCCGGGGGAGCTAGTCTGGTTACCGTGAGGCGGCGGAGGATCGGGGAAGCGGCGGCCGTCGCCGATGCCATCAACCGCGGCGGCTGATGGGCCACGGGTGGTGGACTCCATTGCAACGGCAAACGGGGAGTGAGGTTTAGCTAGGGTTTGGGTTGGATTCAGTGCTGGTTGGTTGGATTGTAGGGAAGCTTTGGTTTTGGGACGGAGGCGTCGAGGGGAAGGAAGGAGACCGATAGACTCGAACGTGGGTAAGTTAAGTGGGTTGGTTGCCCAGATTAACTGCAGTTTTTTTTGGAGTACCGATTAATTGTTTTTTGTTTTTTGAGAACGAGTACAGGTTAACTGCAGCTTTTTTTTTTGAAGGGAGTTCGTGATCCTTAGGATTACATCACACACGCACAACACGAACAGAGACAGAAAAACTCGATGCCCAGCGAAGCCAGGAACCACCACACCACGAGCCTCTTCCGATCGCCAGCAGCACGCTGCCAGGGAGGAAGAAGGCAAGCACTCCACGCACCGAAGCCAGCAGGCCGAACCAACAACGTTGAAATGCCGCATAAACCATCTAGCGCAAGCACTGGAATCTGAGCGATGAACAAACCTCGGCTCCGGCCACCGCCAGCTCGCCCTCGCCGTCTCCCGCCGGAGACGAGAACGAAGGCACCACCTTTCCTCCGCAGAACCAACCGAGCTCGCCGGAGAAGAGCCTCCCATCTGCAACCTCCCACAAAGCTTTCTTCATCCTCGCCGGCCTGCAAAGAGGAGGAAGAACCACAAAAAAGCCGTGGAAACCAACGATCCGCGGCCACCAAAAGTCGTCCGCGCCGCGGCGAATCTCCGACGAGCACCACCGCAGAAGGGGAGACGCGACGACCACCACCTAACCGCCGACACCATCGCCACCTCCACGACGCCGCCGACGGGACTCTACCACGACCTACGCTATGTACAGGCCGGGATCCGGGATCCCCCACCCTCCCGCCGCCGGAGCGGCCGACGGAGGGGAGGAATCCCTCGAATCACCGGCGAGCGAGGTGGCCGGACGGAGTGTGCTAAAAAATCGTCTCTCCCGATCTACTGTAGAAGGGGAAAGTGAGAGCGACCGACAGCTTGCAGCTGAGTAGCTGACTCCGGTAGATTTTGGACCCGCCTAGTGCGCCACCTGTGGCGGCTGGACTGGGCCTGTCCCCGCTGGATTGGGCCCGACCCAGTGGTGACTGTCTCATGAAAAAAAACATGGCAGTTGTTGGCTTGTTGCTAGGCACGTAAAGGGATCGGATCGGATCGGATATTGCTATTTCTATATCCTTTATCATATTTTTCTGTCGGATTCAGATCGGAACGGATAATTGTCGGATGCGGATTCAAATACGGATATATCGGATGTCGGATATGGAGCGGATTCAGATCGGAAGCGGATAATCAAATAAATACACACATAAAAATAGAAAAATGTTTCTTTTATACAAATACATGATCAGAAAACATGTAACACTTGAATGTATACAAATTTGCACGCTTGTTCATACAATACGTCAGCTTGTGTGATGACACAATATCACGATGACCCAAAGGCAACCAAATACATTAACAATAAGCAACAATAAAATTGTAAATATGCAATACCGGCAATACACTAGTAGGAGAATGCCTTTTAGTGGCGCACCAAAAAAGGATTCTGTGGCGCATGGTGGGTGCGCCACAGAATTCTCGCCACAAAAATATTAAGTCTGTGGCGCACCCCACCGTGCGCCACAGAAATACCCAGATTTTGTGGCGCATGGTTACTTGGTGCGTCACCGAAATATTTCTGTGGCGCACCCAACACCATGCGCCACAAAATTGTTTTCTGAATTTCAAAAAAAAATGGCGGCCAGATCTAGATCCAAATCTGGATCTAGATCTGGCCGCCGGAATTTCGCCGGAATTTCGTCGGAATTTCGTCGAAGGCCGTGTTGCCCGTGGCCATGGCCATAGGTGGGTGAGTGGAGGATGGGGGTCACCGGAGATGGTGGAGGAGGAGAAGGATGTCGCCGGAGGTCACCGGAGGTGGAGGTCGCCGGAGGAGATGTCGCCAGGGTGGAGGAGGGGGTCGCCGGAGTGGAGGAGGGTGTCGCCGGAGGAGAGATCACCGGGTGGAGGAGGGGGTCACCGGAGTGGAGGAGGGTGTCGCCGGAGGTGGAGGTGGAGGAGGAGATCACCGGAGGTGGAGGTCGCCGGAGGAGACGTCGCCGGGGTGGAGGAGGAGATCGCCAGGGTGGTGTAGGAGGAGGAGTGAAGAAGTGGAGGAGAGGAGAGGAGAAGGAGAAGAGAAGTGGAGGAGAAGGGAGAGGAGAAGTGGAGGAGAGGAGAAGGGAGAGGAGAAGTGGAGAAGTGGAGGAGAGAAGGAGAAAAGAGAGGGAGAAAGAAGGAGAAAAGATAGGAGAGAAGAGCTTGGGCGGGATTCAAATTTCGAATCCCGCCCACCAATTCTGTGGCGCACCCGCCACCGTGCGCCACAATTTTTTTTCAATTTTTTAATTTTTTTGATTTTGTAGAAAAAATCTTCTGTTTGAAATAACTTTTTACTCTTTTGGAATTTGCCGAATCTGAGAAAAGATCACTGGGTAAACCCGGGTGAAATCGAGCTCCTTTTTTCTCACGATTTTTTTTGATATATTAAACGCATTTTTTCGACATCGTATGCAAAAGTTATGCCCCTGCAAAGTTTTTTTTTCTGTTTTTTGCAAAAAAGTTCAAAATTCATATTTTAAAATTTCTATTCCAACTAGACACTAAAACGAAACTACATGTCAAAGGATTTTATTTTTTGAAGATTGTATCATTTTCTTTCTTTTTTGCAAAACTGAAAAGGCGATCTAGGGGGGGTAGGCATGCGTGAGAGGGATTTTTTTCTGTGGCGCATGACATTTCTGTGGCGCATGGAAGTGGGTGCGCCACAGAAAGTCACATTTCTGTGGCGCACATGGCCATGTGCGCCACAAAAATGAGACTTTCTGTGGCGCACATGGACAGGTGCGCCACAGAAATGTGACTTATGTGGCGCATGAAGGTTTTCGTGCGCCACAAAATTGCAAAATTCCGTGGCGCACGCAAAACAATTCGCCACCGAAATATTTTTTGTGGCGCATGGCTATTTGGTGCGCCACAAAATGGCATTCCATAGAAAGGCACTTCCCTACTAGTGATAGCATGATCAATGGACTAACTAGGTTGTGTGGGTATTTGGCGTGTGGCTAATTTTATCGGATTATCCTATTAGAGGGTATCGGATAATCCGCAAAAAATATCGGATAACATATTCGTCGGATATTATCAATACCATATCCGCTACCATTTTTGTCGGATATCCGTTTGTCCAATATCCACATCCGCATCCATATCCGGCGGATTTTTGAAACTACATACCGTATCCTAAAAAACAGATGCGGGTGCGGATATGGAGCGAAAATTATCCGTACCATTTACATCCCTACTTGTTGCACGTAATTTTGGTACTTTTACGATGGAATTTCGATCATGGTACACGAGCACTATTTTGATGAAGTTTACAGTTTGTAGCGTGGAGTAGACATGCATACATCCTGCTAGTTCAAGTGTTCAGCCTTTTTTTATAAATACTAGGTTACATAAACGGAAAAACACATGTCAAGTACATGAACTTGACGAGTATGTGCAGTTTGGTCACAAAGTCGTAAAATGTGAAAAGCGGACCAGGAATTTGTCACACGCGAGCGTCTTGGTCACTGTGACGGTGGCCTTTAGTTTGCTGACATGGCGAACGACCACCGTTACGGAGTGATCAAAACACTTGTGCGCGGCAACTTCCTGACTGCTTTTAACGTTCTACAACTTAATGACCAAACCGCACATTATTAACAAGTTCATGTATTAAACTTGTATTTTTCTCTAACATATAACTCGTCTTCTATCTCAGCATCGTTTGGAAGGCCAAGTAACTTGGTTGGGCTTACTTCGGCCATCATGTCAAACAAAAGAGCAAAAAAAGGGAAATCCATATCGGGTATACTTTAAAACATTTTATGTTAGCCCAAAATGTTTGGCGAAGTAAAGACATTTTTTGTGACCTGTGCAAAAAAGATAATCCGGGCGTTCAAAAATGACTTTGTACGAGACATTTTTTTTGTCTTTTTTGCACAGGTCACAAACAATGTTTTTTCTCCGTGAAACTTTTTGTGCTAACACAAAATGTAGTGATGTAAATCTGATTTTTTTGAAATTTTTTGAGATTTAAAAGGTTTTTAAAAATGTTTTACACAATAGGTGCAGATGCACCTGCGACTCGAAACGCCGTGTCCCAATAAAATGGTTATTTGCTTCTCATAATAGATTAGTTTTTCAGAAAAAGTAATTTACTTTGCAACATAGATTTGTTTGTTGAAAGAAAACTCATAAATAAAACAAACAATGGTTATTTTATCATTGAAAAACTAAAACTTTAATAAAGGCAACATATTTCTTGCATTGTAGCATTATTGTTATTTTATCATTAAAAACTAAAAATTTATAAAGGTAGAATATTTGTAGCATTGTAGCAGTAGTGTTATTTTATCATTGAAACTACTAAAAATTTATAAAAGGTAATTTTTTTTGTTGCATTGTAGTATTAGTGGTTTGTTCTTTGATGTCTAAATTCGGATTAGCTGGATCGGCAATCATATGTAACCGAATGTGTTTCAGTATGCATGCTGGTAGGACTGGTATATTGTAATAGTATAAATAATTGTGCTAATATATATGATGAACCTATTGTAATTGTGCTTATATATATATGATGAACTGATTGTGTAGCATGTAATATTGCAATGTGATGTGTCTAGCACTTCTCTTGTTGGATTTCAAATATATATAAGCAGTACTTCCACAATACACCCACGCCCCCATTCTACCAGTTATTATTATTATTATTTTATCATATGAGTGTCACTAATTCTCAGTTGATTGAGAATTAATTAAGTTATTTTTCAGTTAGGTGACGCGGCTGCAACCAATATTAAAAATGGTGATTAGTATGAATCAATCTAATGGTGCAAAAATATTTTCTCAGTTGTGTAGCAACTCATGACTAGCATGAATCACGAGGCAAATCTAACATTCTAGGGTATTTTTCTCGGTTGCAACTCCACGTGTCACTGGAAAATCTTAATTGCAACCTCACTTAACTCATAGTCCACGAATCGCGGTGCAAACTTGTCGAGATATTGCTACGACGGGCAGGAAGTAGGGTGCATAACCCGCGGGTAGAATATCGGGTTAAGACGGAGAGATTCGGTGATGGGATTGAACACGCGCTTGATGGCGTGATTCACACGTTCGTTGGGAGACCCCAAGAGTAAGGTATGACGCAGTATAGCAGCAATTTTCCCTTGATTACAAAACCAAGGCTTATCGATCCAGTAGGACTTAGAGAAGGCTCTAGCGCAAGGTGTCAACGACGCCATTTACGATTGTTGACGTGGACATGCACACAATCACAGACAAACAGCTGTGCCCCAACGAAACAGAGAGGTTGTCAATCTCTTCGGCTTGCTGAACACAAAGGATTAAATTCATGAGTGTAAAATAGTAAATATGCAAAAATGACCAGCGAACAAAATGAGTGCGAAAAGCTATTAGAACGGTTATAAACAGTATAGGAAAATAGGACTGGGGTCCACAGTCAACTAGTGGTGTCTCTCCAAAGGAAATGCATGATGGGTAAACAAATTACAGCAAGACAATTAACAAATCATGGGCGCATAACAATGCTATCAAGAACAAATATAGTTCACCGTTTCATTTATTTTTTTTAGAAATGGAGGGTGTGCCCCCAGCCTTTGCATCCAAAGGATGCACACTGCCGAGTTTAATTAATATGGAAAAATAATAAGCACTAGGCTTTACAAAGAAATACATCGATCAACCAGAAGAATCACCATCCAGGCAAAAACTCGCTACACCTACAAGTTTGATGAAGGGGTGGAACAACCAGAGCCGATGCCCTGACCTCACGCACCAACGCACATCATCTAAATTCAGATGCTTCAACCAGGCCGCCTGACAGCGCGCCGGAAGCAAAAACCGGTCCAGCCAATCCTCAGCGAGCGCCGCATGCGCAGAACAGAAGCCGCTGCCACCATCTTCCGCCATCCCACCTTCAGGAGCGATCAACGCGATGACCTTGCAAGTCCTGCCGTCGGCGTCGCCACGATGCCATACAGCTCCACCATCCTGCGCGAGTCCATCATCATACGCCCGTCCCCGAGACTCCGCTGCACCACGCCGCCGAGATTCGACGACGTCAATGTGGTAGATGTACACTGCTCCACTTCTTGCCCCCTCTGTCTAGCAACTGCTCCAAAAACAATGCCCTCATGAGGGAGAGCGACACCGAGAGCGCCGCCATCGTCCGATCCGGGGAGCCCGGACCTGGGGTTTCCCTGGAGCAGCGCGAGTGTGTAGATGGTGACTGCAGCAGCGATGCCTTTACCGTTTCATTTAATATGGCCATTACGTCACAATACATAGACTGTTATCCAACTGCATCTATGACTAATAATCCACCCCGGGATCGCTATCCAGCATGTCACCCGAAAGTATTAAGTAGCAAGCAATGGACAATTGCAATAAGCATGTTACATAAAGTAAGCAATGTAATATAACACAAGGTAATAAACACCGCTGTTTTCTCCCTAGTAGCAACAACACAATCTTGACCGTGATCGTTTCTGTCATTCGAACTCGGTGCAAGAAGGCATGAACCTACTATCTAGCATAAATACTCCCTCTTTACAACACAAGCAACTACTTGGCCAAAGTAACCACAAGCATCAGAGAGCATGCAAGATCATAAATAAAACTTACATAAAGCGATGAACAAAGAGTCATGGATTTCAACAATTCATCGGATCCAAGCAAACACATCATGTAGCAATTACAGAGAAATGACCTTGATCATGTTAGGCAGCTCACAAGATCTAAACAATGGAGTACAAGGAGGAGAGACAACCATCTAGTTACTGCCATGGACCCGTAGTCCCGTGGTGGACTACTCACGCATCACTCCGGAGGCAGGCATGGTGGTGTAGATGCCTCCGGTGACGATCTCCCCCTCCGGCAGGGTGCCGGGAAGAGCTTCAGAACCCTCCCAAACTAGCGTTTGCGACGGCGGTGGCCTCAGATGTTTTCTGGAAATATGCTCAGGTGTTTTAGGGTTTTCGGGGACGAGGCAATTTATAGGCGAAAGGGCGGCGTCGGTGGACAGCCAGGTGGGCCCCACGGGTGGCCGGCAATGGTGGCCCCCTCGCCGTGCCATGGGCCCACCTGGTCCACCAGGTGGTCCCCTCCCCTGGTGCTCTCCTTCGGGCAGTGTCTTTGTTCCGTTGCAAAAATAAATCACGTAATTTTTCAGGTCTTTCGGAGAATATTTCCCGACTAGGATTTCTGGAACAAAAAGACAGCAGAAAACAAGAACTGGCACTAGGCATCTTGTTAATAAGTTAGTCTCAGAAAATATATAAAAATGATATTAAAACATTATAAAAACATGTGATATTGACATATAAGTAAGCATGGAACATTAAAAATTATAGATACGTTGGAGACGTATCAGCATCCCCAAGCTTAATTCCTGCTCATCCTCGAGTTGTTAAATGATAACATAATAATTTTTTAGGAGACATGTAACTAACACAATCTTGATCAAATAGTAATGTAGAGCATGTGAGCTTAGATAAACAATCATTCAAAACAAGTGTCTAAAGAATATTAAGCAAACAATTGTTAATCATGACAGTCAATCAACCAAGAACTTTTTTCGCGGGTCATGCTTTGGAGACTTGAGACCGTACAAGGTTCATTATAGATGATTTAAGTATCCAACATAGCAACTCTATCCTTCTCTCAAGCATCTAGTATCTTTCACAGTAATAGAAAGGATTCAATCAAGTGAAAATAAACATAAACGACATGTATCAACTGTTTCAAAGTTTACTCAACCGGTGAGCGTAAGCATATGGTTTTGGCACCAGGATGTTACGGCAAAGATAATAATAATGGAGGTTTGGAAGGCCAATGGAAGAAAGTCTCACACAACTATAAATGATCATTAGACAAGAGAAAGTCTTATAATCGAAGCTATGCAATGAGTAATGATTGCCATGCAAATGATGCACATAGAGCTATATGTATATGAAAGCTCTCCAATGGAACTAGTGGGGGTGCATCTAACTCGGCTGCTCACGAAGACCTAGAGCACTTTTGAGGAGGCTCATCATTGGAATATACAACCCAAGTTCTATAATGAAAAATTCCCCACATAGTTATACTAGATGAAACATGATAACTCTCTCTCAAATGAGGCATAGGTGCTACTAGCACAAGTATGAAACTATGAAGCATGGGTGCTAGACATGAGCACAAGTATGATAACTCTGAAACAATGGTGCTACTAGCAAAAATATGATAACTCTGAAGCATAGGTGCTAAAACATGAGCACAAGTGTGATATAAAGGATAATAATGTTGCCCCCTCTTTCTTTAATTTTTTTTCTTTTTCTCCTTTTTCTATTTTTATTTCTTTTTCTCTTTTTAAATGGCCTCCATGGCTCTTTCTCTTTCTCTCGCTCACAGGTAGGGGCAACACTCTAATGAAGACACACTTTTTGTACAAATAACTCAAAGGACTAAAACATAATGTATGAAACTGAAGCCTCTGCCAGTGTAGCAGGAGGTGCAATGATCTAGCGTAACATGGCTAAACCACACGTCAGATGTATATGATCATGCAAAGCACTAAATGGCAAAAATGGAAAATGACAACAAGTCATGTAATGTATGATGATGGAAATGCATGGCAATATATCTCGGAACAGCTATGGAAATGCTGTGGTAGGTAGGTATGGTGGCTGTTTTGAGGAAGATGTATAGGCTTATTTTTAGGAGAACAAAAGAAAGTCCTCCCACGGGGTTTGGATGTACTGGCGAATTATGCACCAAGTCTCAATGTGAGAAGAGGGCAATGCACAGCACCGAAGAGGCTAGCAAAATTTGGATGGTGGAAGTGCCAAAAATCAAAGCTCAACATTAGTGAAAAAGAACTCACAAGTTTATTGTTTGCAACTAGCAGGGTCAACAGACAGAGAATGATCATAGTCACCCCAAGGAGGGCCGTTCACGGCGGCACAAGTACCCCGTTAGATCCCTCGATCTTCACACGCAACTAAACCATTATGGAGTACCTTCAGACTTAAAGAGCTATCAAGAACGACTATCCTTCAACAATTAATAGAGTGTGTAGTACAGACCAAGCTTTACGGCAATACCACTACTTAGCCTCAACTTAATTAACCAGCAAGATTAAGCATATATTCATTTAATACCTCAAGCATTTGCAAGGAAACAAGTTATCAAAATTCACATGATTAACAATACCATGCAAGATTTCTGACATACCACACCACATGCATAACATTTTAGTTCCAAACACCAATCAACTTATTTGAACAACTCTCTAAACAAATATGAATGAAAATACCAGAGAGTACTTCCTAACTACAAAAACTAATAGCTCTGAACAAGAGGTACATGAAAAACAAGAGCTAAAAGCAAAAATAATGAACAGCTAAACATTCAACACATATAAGTGAAGAATAGGAGTGTTTTATGAAAAAGCGGAGCGTGTCTCTCTCCCAAACAAGAATGCAAGGATCCAACATTGAAAAGACCAGAGAATTAAACATAAACAAACTGAAAATAAAAACAAACTGACGCTCCAAGAATAACACATAATATGTGAAGCAATAAAAATATAGTACCACGGGTGAAAACTGATGATTGTTGATGAAGAAGGGATGTCTTGGGCATCCCCAGCTTAGACGGTTGTGACTTCTTGAATATTGCAGAGGAGGTCCATGGGGAGCCTCCCCAAGCTTGAGCTTTTATCCCTTCTTGATGTTTATTCACCACCTCGCTCTTGAATACTTGAAAACTTCCTTCACATAAAACTTATCATAACTTCATTAGAGGGGTTAGTTCTCAAAAAATAAAATCTTCCTTCAGTTCCAAAGCACATATCATGAACTTAGTTTTAAACATTAGCTACTGTCACCAAGATCTAAGTGATTCCCCCCCCCCCCCCCCCAAAGAGAACTTCACTTTTCCCGTAAAAGAAGCAATGCAAAACTAAGACATAATCTGTCAAAAACAGAATAGATGGTAAAGATGAATTTTTTCGGGGTACTTCTGGACACCTCAAATCAGAAAACTCAAAACTAGAGAAAGGTAGGCAAAACCCTGATGATTGATGTCAAACAAATTCAGCCACAGATGACGCTTTGTGATATTTTGGATTTTTGAACAGTGAGGAACAAAAATATGTTTCCGGACAGCAAACTCACAAATTAGTTTCCTCTACTTAGAGGCTATTCTTGGCACAAAAAACCAAAAAAAAAGATACAAGGGAGTTGTTACAGAGGTATCATCACCCAAAACACAAAGAAAACAAAAAATAACAGAAGGTAAAATAAAATGGGTTGCCTCACATAAGCGCTTTTCTTTAACGTCTTTTAGCTAGGCACAAGAGCAAAATCAAGTATTATCAATATTGATGATTCCTAAATGCTTCCCTTTTGTACTCTTACCATAACCTCTAGGAAAGATATGATGCCCCCCCCCCCACGGAGCGGAACGTCATGACTCCTTCATGCATATCAATAATGGCTCCAACAGACTTTAAAAATGATCTCCCAAGTGTAATTTGTCCTTCACCTATGCATTCAACAACATAATAATCAATAGGGATAAAGTTGCCACAAAATTTTGTATGAATATCCTCCGCCTTTCCCAAGGGAATTTTGGTGGAGTTATCAGCAAGTTTTAGATAACTTGGGCATTCAGAAAGTCCCCACAATTTTAAAGATTCATAAATGGATTTAGGCATAATGGAAAATTCTGTCATATCACACTGAAACGTTTCCCATTTATTTCAATTCTAACAAAAGGGGCCCAATTTGATTTAGAATTTTTAACTTCTAGGGTAATTTCGGGTACCCTATATAGAGCACTCTCATGGAGTTCTCGGACCATATTTTCAATATCCCCCATGCTAGACATATTTTCTCAAGAGTATCCAATTTACTAGCAATATTTTCCAAATTACATTCTATCTTATTATTTGTTGGGGTAGATGTTGCCATTAGACTTTTGATGGCATTGAAAGCTTGATCTCCATTATGACGGAGGAAATCTCCTCCTACAATAGTGTCTAAAGCATATCTATAGCAAAGTAAGAGACCAAAAAAAAACCACTAAGCAATAGACTCAAAGTAATCCTAGGCTCTGTTTTTCCATAAGATTGCATAATTCTAGCCCAAGCATCCTTAAAAGTTTCTTCACTACCTTGCCGAAAAGTGAGGACTTCATCCTACGGTGTCATAACCACAAGTAAAGGACTAGACATGATAACTAAGCAAAACAAAAAGAAACTACTTGCTGGAATTTTTAATTTTGTGTGTTTTTTATTTTTAAAGAAAACAAAAAGCAAAATAAGACTAACAAGAAATATACTAAGCAACACAATAACAAAACGGAGTGTAAGGACGTGCGAAACTCCTCTTGCTGAAGCTTCCAAGTCACCGGCAACGGTGCCAGAAAATGTGCTTGATGGCGTGATTCACATGTTCGTTGTGAGACCCCAAGAAGAAGGTATGATCCAGTATAGCAGCAATTTTCCCTTGATTACAAAACCAAGGTTTATCGATCCAGTAGGACTTGGAGAAGGCTCTATCAAGGTGTCAACGGCACCGTTTACGATTGTTGATGTGGACCTACACAGTGCCGGCCCGGGGGGGTCAGGGTGTGCGGCCGCCCCGGGCTCCCACCCAGGTATACTGTATACCTACGTATATGTAGTGTCAGCCTAGCAGAAAAAATAAAAGGACTACATGGGCTAATGGGACGTCTATGTCATGTGGTGCCTGGTCAGGGAGGCAAGGCGTCGCACGAGAGGAATTAGCTCGCTCCTTCCAGCTTCTGCCGATCAATCGATCCAATCGGCGTCAGTTGCCATCACCGCCCGCCGTCCAAGTCATCGTCGCTCGCTCTCGGCGCTCTGTCCATCCACGCCATCGTCGCCGGCTCCCTCGACGACATCATCGACGTGAGGTACTGAACTACTGAATAATAATCCATACGCACTCGGCGCTCTGTCCGTCTTTCTCTCGATCTCCCTCAGCACTCTCTGCCTCTCTCATTCTCTCATCGCAGATTCGCAGGCTGGAAGGAACAGCAGTTATTCGCCTCGCAGATTTCAACTTCCAAGGCCCTTGATTGCAAGAACGCTCCCGGTATAATTTAGTAGTGTGTTATTTGTTTTTTTTTGCGAATATTTAGTAGTGTGTTATGAATTTCTGATTCCATAATAAAAAATCAATAGTCCGATACTCCCTCCCAGTATAATTTAATTTTAACATTTGATGTATTTTTTTCTAGCATTGTGCTTGTGCATTACCATGTCGTCCAGGTCCAGGGCCAGAACATATGAGTCTGGTGCCGCTAAACGGAAAAGAGCAAAGTGATAATGAACTTGAAGAAGGTTGCAGAAAATTTGCAAATACTTTCTCTCATGATGGTAAATCTGATGTTGAGTTATATGATCTGATTTCGGAACTAAAGATGATGAGATTCACATTGCCTGATGGTGCAATGTCCGCTATGGAGATTTTCAAGCATGTGAGAGAAGTTAATTGTTATCCTAATATCTCCATTGATTATCGCATCTTATTTACTGTGCCTGTGACGGTTGCATCAGCTGAAAGAAGCTTTTATAAGTTGAAATTATTGAAGAATTATTTGAGATCTACGATGACTCAAGAGAGGTTAAATGGTTTGGCAACATTATGCATCGAGAAGCAATTATTGGATGACATTGACATCGACCCTATTATAAGTAACTTTGCATCGAGAAATGTTAGAAGAAATTTTTAAGGTAATATGTATAAATTATTTGGTATGCTCCTTCTTATAGACGCATTTAAAAGATATTATCAACATTTGTTTTACATTTATATTCATTATTATTATTACGATGTCTAAATTAGGGGCCACAAATTTTAGTTTCGCCCTAGGCCCCCAAAATCTCAGGACCGGCCCTGCCTACACACAATCACAGACAAACAACTTTGCCCCCAACGAAACAGAGACGTTGTCAATCTCTTCGGCTTGCTGAACACAAAGGATTAAATTCACGAGTGTAAAATAGTAAATATGCAAAAATGACCAGCGGACAAAATGAGTGCGAAAAGCTATTAGAACGGTTGTAAACAGTGTAGGAAAATTGGACCGGGATCCACAGACAACTAGTGGTGTCTTGATTGCCCTTGAAGAGGTTGATCTACGGCGCCAGAAAACACTTTGCTGCGCGCTAAGTTGATCTCCGGTGCGTAGTTACCTGCGTCAAAAGTAAATGGGTTAGGTTGAGACTCCAAGTGCAGAGTGTGTAGTAGTGGAAGATGTGTTTTCCCCACGAGGGTGACTCGATGGTTTAATATCGAACTCTCGGGGAATCAGTAGTGAAGATATATCTTCTTATCCTTCTTTTGGTTATCTACAAAATAAAGTTAAATGTTTTGGTCCTCAACCTCACATGTGGTTGTCAAGCACAAGGTGTAAGAATGATATCAAGATAGTTATGCAATGCAAACAGGAAATAAATATGCAATGGTGGTGGATGCAATGGTAAATGATATTTTTGGGTTTTTTTAATGATGTATGCAAGATGAAAAGTATTTTTGTATTTTCGGATTTAATGATGGCTGAAAATGGAAAAGTGGTATATGGTGTTGGAAAGGTGTTTCTTATGATTAAAAATGGACCGGGGGTTCATGGTTTCACAAATGCACTCTCTCTTTATAAAGTGGCAGACAATGGAACACACACAGAGTTAACATATGAGATTGCAACACAGGGTTTGATAACAAGTTACTTAGATATATGGGCATCACGTCCTAACATAGAGACCTTTTGGTTATTAGTCTCTCTTATACTCCACCAAGATGCGAACTAAATCATAACACCTCGATAATTAAGATGACTCAGAGTATAGCAATAAGTTTCATGACATGAAGTGAAAATAAGAACATGCTGGATCTAGTCACAGGAAGAAGCTTGGTCACCCTCAACCCTTGCAGCATGGTATTTTTGTTTATCCCTAGTGAGGTAACAAAGTAAGGTAAACACCCAAGTGGATCGCGATATTAAGTTGTCAGCTTACCGCACTCACCACTCCCCGTTACTCCAACTAATGCACACGTTCCCATAAACTTATAAACATGCTTGATCATAAGACGAACAATTGTTTAGATCTCATGCCTTCTTGTAACTGAAACAAACATTGCAATCTCAAACATATATTAACTCATAGAAAGATCCACCACATAGGTATTACAACGGTGACCGTAATCATGTTCAGCAGCTCATACGGTACTAATTAGTGAAGCTCAAGAGAGGAGAGTTACTTCCACAAATCCATAGTCCAGAGGTGGACTACTCCCTCTTCATCATGGAGACGGCGGAGAAGTCGATGGAGAAGATGGATACCACCCCGGTAGCGCCCCGCCGGAGTTTTCCCCCTCCAATATGCAGCTCCTGGTCTCCGTTTCGGTGTTTCTGTGTTTGTGCGGCGCTCCTTCCAGAGAACGTCGGGGACCTTTTTTATAGGCGTTTTTAGGTCAAGACGGAGTCGGTGGACGAAAGATCGACGGCAACGGAGCCATGAGGCCCAAATGAGTGGGCCCCATGTGGCCAAAGTGGGCCATCCCCTTTTCGCCTTGCGGGCTCCGTTTGCTTGATTCCTTCGCTCCTACGTCTTCTTCCTTCCAAAATAACGACCTCTGTATTTTCCAGGATTTTCTGACGACGTTTGGGTCCCTGAAACATAAAAGGAAAGAAATAGGGTTTTCTGCCTGCGCAGAGTTAATTCCATAAAAATAGGAAACAATTATTTTATTTCCTAAAATCATTAAATAACAGTGGTATAACCCTTATATGATGCAAATATGATTAGAATATAAGTGATATAGTGCAAAGTTCATGTATGCATTTTACATGCATCATGTCTCTCCAAAGAAAATGCATGATGGGTAAACAAATTACAACAAGACAATTGACAAATCATGGGTGCATAACAATGCTATCAAGAACAAATATAGTTCACCATTTCATGTAATATGGGCATTACGTCAAAATACATAGATCATTATCCAACTGCATCTATGACTAATAATCCACCCCAGGATCGCTATACAGCATGTCACCGGAAAGTATTAAGTTGCAAGCAACGGACAATTGCAATAAGCATGTTACGTAAAGTAAGCAATTTAATATAACAGAAGGTAATAAACACCGCTGTTTTCGCCCTAGTAGCAACAACACAATCTTGACCGTGATCGTTTTTTGTCACTCGAACTCGGTGCAAGAAGGCATGAACCTACTATCTAGCATAAATACTCCCCCTTTACAACACAAGCAACTACTTGGCCAAAGTAACCACAAGCATCGGATAGCATGCAAGATCATAAATAAAACTTAACATAAAGAGATGAACAAAGAGTCATGATTTCCACAATTAATCGGATCCAAGCAAACACATCATGTAGCAATTACATATAAATGACCTTGATCATGTTAGGCAACTCATGAGATCTAAACAATGGAGTAGAAGGAGGAGAGATAACCATCTAGCTACTGCCATGGACCCGTAGTCCCGTGGTGGACTACTCACGCATCACTCCGGAGCAGGCATGGTGGTGTAGGTGCCTCCGGTGACGATCTCCTCCTCCGGTAAGGTGTCGCGAAGAGCTACAGAACCCTCCTGGACTAGGGTTGGCGACGGCGGCGGCCTCGGATGTTTTCTGGAAATATGCTCGGGTGTTTTAGGGTTAGTCTAAAAAAATATAAAAATGATATTAAAACATTATAAAAACATGTGACATTGACATATAAATAAGCATGAAACATCAAAAATTATAGATACGTTGGAGACGTATCACGCTTACTCAGGTTTGGGCTCCGGCGGTGGAAGAACCCTACGTCCTGCTATAGTTGACTATATGGTAAATAGTGTATAAGTTACAATGATCTTCCCTATGAAAGCTTAGCCCTAAGGCTACCCCGTAGGCCAACTTATATAAGGGACCGACCTAGCTAGGGCTTACAAGGAAGATCATACTGACTTAAAGATAGAGACCTAAACTAATCCGGCTTTTGACTCCATATTGAGCTCCAAGTCGGCTGGATGCTGAGCCTCCGTCTTGGACTTCCCTTAGCCAGTTGATCTTCTGTTTTATGCTTCGGCCTACTGGGCCATCCGACAAAGCTGTTGGCTTTACCACCCGTGGGCCACCCTAGCAGGCCGTTTTTATCCCACTATGTGGGGATGCCTATTTGGTATATTCCCTAGCCCTCAGTCAGCTTCAAGTTCTCCAGCTGCCGATTTGTCGATGAGATTGATGAAGATCCACCCTTAGTCATTTGGTCTTGATTAGGCGGCTGAAGAGTTTGAAGCATTTTCAAAGAAACAACCACCCTCATCCAGGTTATTGTAAGACAGACGAAGATAAGCCATCTTGGACACGCGTCCTTCTTTGTTAGAAGAAATTGTTTTGTCTTGCAGTTTGACTATTGTTCAGTCTGGACATGGTGTGTTCGTCTTAGCGTGGGACCCACGATAGTTTGACCACCGAGACCGACGGAACATCGCCATGATTGCGCTTTTCCCGCATGAGAATCGAGATGTTGAAGTTTAGACGTATCCACGACCACGAAATTACCGCAAAATTTTCTCGACACGTGGCGGAAATCGTGCAAATTCACACTGCGGTGCGCAGATCTTGACGCAACCCTATAACAGGGTATTTACCGCAACCCTTTTTCTCAGCTTCCCATTCGCACCCATCTCGTCGCACACGAGAGAGAGAGTTTCACTCCCAATTCCCGGCACCACCGGAGCAAGATTCATCATCGGCAACCGCAATTCGATGGCCACGTCAACTCCTTCCAAGGCACAAGCGACGACGGTGCTGGAGCCGAGCGCTGTGGCGGCGGCGACGGGGCAAGGTCTGTATTGTGCTCAAAGTCGGCTAGATGTCGGGCCTCCGTCTTGGACTTTCCTTAGTCGGTTGAACTTTTGTCTTGCGCTTCGGCCGACTTGGATCTATCAAAGCTGTTGATATGCCACCTATGGGTCACCTTGGCTGGCCGGGTTTATCCCACTCCACGAGGATACCTATTTGGTATATCCCAACAAAATCATTATGGTCATCTATGTGATTAGACCGTGTTGCTTCACTAGACTTTATGAACTATCATTTGGTCCCCATGGTCGTGACACCACTTTCTAAAATCTAATGGTGTATGAGTTGCATGAGAACTTACTGAGAATTAGCAAAATGGTTATTACATAACTGGAATTTGACAGGATTCACTATGAGAGAATATCTAGTGATACCATGTCTTTAGGTGTTACCATGCTTCTATTTACAAAAAAAATCAATTTTGGATCTTTCAAAAAAATGTAGAAACAGTGTGAATGTTCACGAAGAATGTGTTGACAACCACCAAAAAATTTAGGTCAAAATTCGAAAGACAAATTGCGGAACAAGAAAGACAAATCCATATACGAATAGTGTAAATTTTGTTTTTATCTTTTTGTGACACTATTCATATAAGATTTGTCTTTTTTTCTCAATGTGCCTTTTGAATTTGGACCTGAAACTTTGATAGGTTGCAGAAATATTCGTTGTGAACATTTACAGTTTTCTTTTACAATTTTTTTAAAACATTAATTTTTTTTTTGTAATGATAGCATGTCAGAGTTGGTAGCACTATATGCTTCCTCGATTCACTGTACCACCTTCTGTTACAACACAACAGGAATAAAGCATCGAAAAGCACCTCAGCCGTGACGACACGTCAGAGTATCGATCACTCCATCACGGCTGCCATCTCCTCGAAGAAGAGCTCCTTGAACCGCGCCATGCAGTCCGGCTCCAGCGCCACGGCCACCGCAACGTCGCCGGCCTTGCCCGGGCAGCTCAGCAGGTACACGAACCCGGCGTAGTACATGAGCGCTGGCGCCAGGAGCGCCGGCTCGCCCCACCCGAAGTCCGCGTCGTGCGACGGCATCCCCATCCAGCTGATCACCCGTAGGTCCGTCCCCGGCAGCCCGCTGCCCCTCGCCGCCATGTCCGCTGTCTCCAGGTGGTTCACCACCGACCTGGCGTACGCGTCGCCGTGCGCCGTCGCCGCCCTGAGCCTTCGCGCGCCGAAGCCGAGTCCGTTGGCGGCGGATTGTAAGTCGCCGACCCTGGCGGACGCCGACGTGCGCACCACCGCGTTGCCGAAGTAGGCGTCCGGGAGCGGCGGGGAGAGACGGGCGCGCATGTCGACCATGGTGAAGAGCCGGGACTGGGCGTCGTTGGGCAGGGCGCGCGCCGAGCACGCGCACCGCCAGACGTGGGACACCAGCGCGCGGAACGTGGACGCGCCGTCAGAGCGCGCACGGAGCGCGGCCGCCTGCGGGCCGGTCACGCGGAGGATGGCGCTGGCGTACTCCGGGGAGGAGAATGCGGGTGTGAACGGTGGAGCGGGTGAGGTGAGCGGGTACTCGCGGGTGTGGTCGAAGAGGACGGTCGGCGGGGAGCGCGCGCGGAGTGGGGTGCGGTCGAGGGACGGGGGCGCCACGGTGGTTGTGGTGGAGCCGCGGGCGATGCTGGCCCACGTCTGGATGAAGTGGAAGGCGCTTCGGCCGTCGATGACGAAGTGGTGCATGGCCGTGCCCAGCGCCACGCCGCCGCACCGGAAGAAGGTCACCTGCATATGCCGAGTTGCCGACATGCCTTTGTTAGTTAACACCTGATTAATCACCCTTTTACTAGTAATCTGAAGTATGAATACGAGGGGCTGATCATGTATGTTCAGATTTTTTGCATGTTTGGAGTTGACTGCAGGGTCAACATGTCACGAAACACAGCCACTGCTGTGGTTGGTGCGCTTGACCTTGACCATCTTAGTTGGATTAGTTGGACTAACACCCTAGGCCAATCCCCATGCACGTACGAACAAAAACCAGTTCGCCCCCCAAAAAAGAGATGATCGATCCGTGCGTCAAAACCTGAAGCATGAGCAACGGGGCATCCGCGCCGGCGGCGTCGTACGGCGGCACGAACATGTCGCGCATGGACTTGGACGGCGCGTAGCCGGCCTCGAAGTCGTCGAGCGCGGCCTCAGACCGCGCCACGACGAAGAGCGCGCCCTCGGCGTTGCAGTCGATCTCGGCCCGGCCGTCGCGACCCACGGCGAGGCGGCCGGCGAAAGGGTGGAACGGAACTAGCGCTCTGGCCAGCGCCGCCCTGAGGACGCCGGCGTCGAAGAAGGGCTCGCCGCCGCCGCCGGGAGCGCGGAAGAAGTAGACCGTCGGGGAGTAGCCGTTCCTGGCGCCGAGGTCGAGGTTGGAGAGCCAGAGCGCGCGCCGCGGGGTGGCCTCGCTCGGCGCGACCAGCTCGGACGTCACGACCTCCACGGCGGCCATCGATATCTTTACGTATGTAGCTAGCTAGTGCTGTGTCCTGCACTGCTGCGTATCCGTGTACGTGCAACGACTCCATGGAAGGGTGCTGGGTTTTATAGGCGTCGCAAGGTGCGTTTGGTGAGGGGTTTTCCAACTTTCAATGGTTTTTAATGGGAACTGTAATCTACGTATACATTCTGATCGATGTAATCTACTCCAGACCCATGCGGCCATGCCCTTGAAACTTCACATGGAAAGAGAACATGGTACACGAGGGAATTCCTGGATAATCCGTTAGACTGGGACAGGTGTCGGGTCTGCTAAGAACGCAGGTTGGCTAGTTGCCCTGATTGGTCATGTAGGTCTGCATCGCTATACCTCGGGATAGGACTGATGGATGAATCTAACAAAGTTGATTTACGGCCGGTCGATCCGTTCTATCCCACTGGCAATGGATCGTTCACCAACCCCTCGATCGATCTCTAACCTGGATAGTGATCTAGTTAGGCAGTTCAGACGCGCGCTCGTCAGCTTTTGCATGCACGGAGGTGAAGGAACAGTTGGTAGTTCTGAGTGAGTTTTGTCTGCTTTGCGAATCGACCGATCGATCGTCAGCAGCGGTCGCTCGGTGGTGGCGACACTAACCAATCCTCTTCTTCCTTGGGTTAATTCGATCCGCCCGTCCTACTCCTCGTTGACGCAGTGGCGCAGGTACGTGTTGTCACCATGCTCGGGGAGTCGGGGTCACTCATCGATCGACAACAAACCTAGGAGAAAATGGAAAACCGTTGATTCTTGGAGAGGCCGCCTGGCCCCAAGGATCAGGGAAATTAGAGCATCCACAATGGAGGAGCGCTTAGGTAGCCGCTTAAGTAACAAAAATAAATCAACTTGATAAAACAGCGTACGGAAGCTCTCAGCGACGCAACGCTCGGCGCTAAGCTGAGACGCTAACAGATACCTCCGATTTTCACGGCGCAAGGAGAAAAACGAGCTAGCGCTGGGCGATATTATAACCTGCCTCACTACCAACTTCGACAAGAGCTTGGTGTGCCCTATCCGATGTGGGGGGGTGGACCTTGATTCGGTTCTTTTGGACTTGCCGGCCGCTATCACATCCTTTCCCATGCGCTACCTTGGCCTTCCTCTCACGATAAAGAGACTAAAGAGAGTTCACCTCCAAGGGAGTTGTTGATGAGGAAGCTCCTGATCCTTTGGGGATGAAGTCCATCCAGTTTGTGTCGCCGTCTGTCCTTGAGAATGTTGTCTTCACCGAGATGCCTGAGGTTTCTGAGACTCGTGTGTTGGCGCCTAGCTCCAAGGTTCTGTTGGGCAAGGAGGTTCCTGCTTTGCTTCTCGATTTGGAGGCGGCTCGCCCTGGATATGGCAAGGAGATTATTCGTGTCTTGATGGGGATAGCTTCAGATGCTGAAATCACGAAGGTGGAGAAGTCTCTCAGGAAGATGGGTAAGAAGCTTCGCGTTGCAAGGAAGGGTTCCGCTTCTACATGATTGTTGAGACCTTTTGAGGTAGTCATGTTGTCGGTTCGTGGTTGGGGTAGGTTGGCGAGTTTGTGAGGTCGTCGTTGCCTCTGGATGTTGCCTGCCGTAGGTGTTGGTCTTTGCGTTTGTGTGGGTTCCTTGTTGTGGTGTTGTTGTTTGTTGTATGGTTTTCGCCCGGTTTCTTCCACTAATAAATCGGGCACCTTCTTCTTAATAAATCTAAGGCAAAGCTTTTGCCTTCGTTTCGAAAAAAAAAGAGTTCACCTACAATACCTTGAAGACAAAACCGCGGCTAAGCTCGTCCCTTGGGTGGGGAAATACTTCAACATTGCGGGCCGCAATGCTCTTGTCAAATCGGTCCTCACCTCTCAAGCTATCTACCCTCTCACCGCTATCTTCTTCCCGCCGGAGACGATGCAAGCTCTTCTTAGAATTTTCCGTGCGTTCCTTTGGGCGGGTAACGACAAGGTGTCCGGCGGCAAGTGCAAGGTTAATTGGACGGCGGTGTGCCGGCTTACCATCTTGGGTGGCCTTGGTATTCTCAACTTGGATAAATTTGCAAGGGCTCTCCGTCTCCGATGGCTATGGCTTGAATGGACGGCACCGGAGAGACCTTGGGTCAGAATGGAAAACCATTGCACTAAGAAAGACATGCAATTCTTCTACGCGATGACCAAGGTCACTATTAGGGATGGGAGAAAGGCTTACTTTTGGCATGCCCCTTGGGCAAACGGATTAAGCCCTAGTTGCATTGCTCCGTCCATCTACGCCCTCTCCAAAAAGAAGTTTTGGTCCGTCCGGAAGGCCACTACCGACGATGCTTGGATAAACCAAATAGATACCACCGAGGGTCTCACCGTGCTTCATCTTGAGGAGTTCACTAGACTTTGGCACCACACTTCTCAACTCAACCTCTCCGATGACGTCCCGGATTCGATTGTTTGGATTCTTACCTCTTCGGGTCTCTATACTTGCTCCACGGCATACAAGGCGCAATTTGAGGGTACAATTCGTTCCACTATGGACAAGATGGTTTGGAGAAATTGCCCCCCCCCCCCCCCCCCCAAGTTCAAGTTCTTCTCATGGTTAATCCTCCAAAATCGAGTTTGGACGGCGGATCGTCTAGAGAGACGTGGGTGGCCAAATGGTAAAACTTGCCCTCTTTGCCGACGGGAGGACGAGACGGCGCACCACCTTTTCTTCACTTGTCGGTTCACGATTATTTGGGGGATGGTCAAAGCTTGGCTTGGCCTCGAAGATTTTGTGCCGGCGGATTGGGGAACCTTCGAAGATGTTCAATCTTGTTGGTCGTACCTCCTTCTTGCTCACCCCGCTAGGAGAAAGGCGCTTGCCTCCCTTTTGATGTTGGTCTCTTGGGTGATTTGGAACGAGCATAACCAAAGAACCTTTAAGAATGTTAGCATCTTGCCCTCTTTTATCTTCGCGTGTATTAAGTTTGAGGCTCATTTTTGGGTCCTAGCGGGTGCTAAGCGCTTGGGTATTCTTATGCCGGGAGATTAGTCCCTTTTTGTGTGTGGGTTTGTAACCGAGATACTTTGTACCGAACCTCCCCCTTTTTTTGAATGCATAAGGGCAAATCTTTTGCCTTTTCTTAAAAAAAAAAGGATTCAAGCTGGCAACCACCGATCGGCCGGGATTTACATCCTGGCGTCGGCTGATTAGCGCCGCACTGTGGGTGCTCTTAGGGCACGTACATTGGGCGACGCTAAGAGCGACGCTAGGATTTGATTCCCAGCGGTTACGTACTATTTCCGTACGAGGCTGGGATTCTGGCTTGCGTCGACTCAAATGTAGGCGTAGGGCGCTTGGACGCTATTTTCTCGCTCCTTCCGAATTCATGAGCGACGGGCGCTAGGGGCCAGCGCTAGGTATTCTGTTTGCTCTCCTCTCTATTGCACACACCGAAATTAATGCAAAAATTGGTTAAACAAGCAACTTAAGAAACAGAAAGCTAGCAGCATCTACGATTTGTTAGGAAGGTGAAGAGGAAATTCGCTGACCAACTAGAGCTGGGAGGTCGCCGAAGCTGCTGCTCGTGCCGGAGATGTCCCAGCTCAAGGATGCGGCCCACAGCGCCGCGGCCGAGGAGCTCTCTCCCCGCCCAAGATGTTCGTCAAGCCCGCCTCCACCTTCGCCGAATCCCCACCGTGCGAGGGTACCCCACCCACCAAGAGCGACGCCGCGGCCGCCTGAATCTGTTATTTTATGGTGATCCAAATTCCAGCGGTAGTACCGCTGGGTTAAGCGGTACTACCGCTCGAGAGCTACCGCCTCCGCTACCGTCAGAATGGCCGTCTGACGCACTTGTCCGGTACCGACTGGTACCGCTGGCGATACCGCCGCCGGTACCGCTGAGGTGGGAAGAGCCGAACCAGCCCACCCTAGCGGTACTACCGCCTATCCCAGCGGTAGTACCGCCGCGGTGGGATCGTTTTCCGGGTTGGACTGCAGCCGACCTAGGGTTTTATGCTTCTATATATTCCTCTTGTAAGCCGCCGTTTTGGGGTAAGCCATACATTGTAAACCCACGGCGTTTGTAACCTCACCCGATATAGTGAAGTATTGCTGGCTGGCGCCCGTGGTTTTTTCTCCTCCATTGTTGGAGGGGTTTTCCACGTTAAAATCTCGTGTCCCCATTGGTTTGATCGTTCCGCTCTTCGTCGTTTCTTTGCTATCGTTTACAACAAGTGGTATCAGAGCCCTGTTTCAGATCTGTTTTCAGATTAGGGTTTTGGATGGCATCGATGAAGTTTGATCTACCGGCGCTGGACTACAAGACGAGATTTTCGTTGTGGCAGGTCAAGATGCGTGCGATCCTCGCACAGTCCAATGATCTTGACGAGGCGCTGGAGAAATTCGGCGACAAGGATGCGGCGGCATGGACCGATGAGAAGCGGAAAGACCGTAAGGCTCTGCTTATTCAACTTCATCTATCTAATGATATTCTGCAAGAAGTACTCCAGGAGAAAACCGCAGCGGCACTGTGGGCTAAGCTGGAGTCGATCTGCATGTCCAAAGATCTCACCAGCAAGATGCATGTGAAGATGAAGTTGTTCACGCACAAGCAAGAAGGTGGTTCGGTGAATCACTTATCGATCTTTAAGGAGATCGTTTCTGACCTAGTGTCGATGGAGGTAAAGTACGATGATGAAGATCTAGCACTTTTACTTCTGGCTCGCTGCCAAATTCCTTTGCAAATTTTCGTGATACCATACTTTTAAGCCGTATGAACTAACCACTGCGAAGTATATGAGACCCTGCTTGCCAGGGAAAAGATGAAAGGTATGGTACAGAAAGAGAGTCATCGTCCTCCAAGGGCGATGCTTTGCAGGTCCGAGGGAGGCCTGAGCAGCGAGATAACCACTACCACAACAACAACAGAGATAAGAGCAAGGGTGACAGAAGTCGCTCAAAGTCCAAAGGACGAGACAAGTTCTGCAGGTATTGTAAGAAATCTAATCATGTCATTGATGATTGTTGGAAGTTGCAGAACAAGGAGAAAAGAAAAGGTACTTACCAACCGAAAAATAATGAAGGTAATAATACCGGTGAGGCTGATGTTGTTGATGGTAGTTCTGATGGCGATTGCCTAGCTGTTTTAGCTGCATGTGTTTCTCGTCAGGATGAATGGATTCTAGATACTGCATGTTCTTTTCATATTTGCTGTAACAAAGATTGGTTCAGTTCTTATGAGTTAGTGCAGACTGGAGATTTCGTGCGTGTGGGCAACGACCAACAATGTATCATTGCTGGTGTTGGTCTGTTCAGATCAAGACACATGACGGTATGACACGCACGTTGACGGGAGTGAAACACATACCAACCATGGCAGAAATTTGATCTCGCTCAGTACCCTTGACTGTGACGGGTACAAGTAGGGGGAATAAACTCCTAAAGGTATCAAAAGGTTCTCTCATTGTTATGGTTGGTGATATGAATTCTGCTAAGTTATATGTTCTTAGAGGTAGCACTTATCTGGTACTGTTGCTGCTGTTTCTCATGATGACGCTAGTAAAACTAACCTTTGGCATAAGCGTCTTGGACATATGAGTGAACTTGGTATGGCAGAATTGATCAAGAGAGACTTGCTGCAAGGATGCAGTTTGGGTAAGATGCAGTTCTGTGAACACTGCATTTTCGGTAAGCACACAAGAGTTAAGTTTAATGCTTCTGTTCACACCACCAAAGGTACACTTGATTATGTACATGCTGATGTTTGGGGGCCATCTCGTAAGCCCTCTTATGGTGGTGCTCGTTATATGCTTACCATTATTGATGATTACTCTAGAAGAGTTTGGCCTTATTTCATGAAAAATAAGGATGATACGTTTGCTGCTTTTAAAGAGTGGAAAGCTATGATTGAAAGGCAAACAGAAAGGAAGGTGAAATTACTTCGTACTGACAATGGTGGCGAATTTTGTTCGAATGCCTTTAATGATTATTGCAGGAAAGAAGGCATTGTCAGGCACCTCACCATCCCATACACGCCTCAGCAGAATGGTGTAGCGGAGCGGATGAACAGGACCATCATCTCCAAGGCTCGCTGCATGATCTCCAACGCTCGCATGAGTAAGCGTTTTTGGGCTGAGGCGGCTGCCACCGCCTGCTACTTGATAAACAGGTCACCATCTATTCCCCTCGACAAGAAAACTCCCATCAGGTATGGTCAGGTACTCCTGCTGATTATTCACAACTTAAAGTTTTCGGCTGCACTGCTTATGCTCATGTTGATAATGGAAAGTTAGAGCCGAGAGCTATTAAGTGTGTGTTCATTGGTTATGGTTCGGGTGTAAAAGGATACAAGTTGTGGAATCCCGAAACTAAAAAGGCTTTTATGAGCAGGAGTGTTGTTTTCAATGAATCTGTTATGTACTTTGATAAGTTGTCCTCAGATGTTTTGCCAGATTTTTCTGAGGAGCAGGTTCGTGTCGAGGTGGAGCACTCTGTTGAAAATGAAAATGTCACTGTTGACAATGATGGTGCTGCTACTTCAGATGATTCTGATCCTGATTCTGCTGGTTCTGATGATTCTGATTCTTCTGATTCTGATAATAATAATGTTCAGAACTCACCCCCTGTTTTGCAGGCACAACAGTCTATTGCTGCTCGTAGGAACAGGAGGAATTGTGGTCCTCGACCACGTTTAATTGAAGAGTGTAACATTGTTGATTATGCTCTGAGTTGTGCAGAACAGGTGGAGCACGGACATGAGCCGTCCACCTATACTGAAGCTATTGGTTCCGGTGACCGCGAGAAGTGGCTTGCTGCTATGCAAGAAGAAATGCAGTCACTCGATAAGAATGGCACATGGGAAGTTGTGCGCTTGCCTAAGAAAAAGAAGGCAGTCCGCTGTAAGTGGATCTTCAAGAGAAAGGAGGGTTTATCTCCTAGCGAGCCTCCGAGGTTTAAGGCAAGGTTAGTTGCAAAAGGCTTCAGTCAAATTCCAGGTGTTGATTATAATGATGTTTTCTCTCCAGTTGTTAAGCATAGTTCAATTCGTACATTCTTTGGTATTGTTGCTATGCGTGATCTTGAGCTTGAGCAGTTAGATGTAAAGACTGCGTTTCTGCATGGAGAGTTGGAGGAGGAGATATACATGGACCAGCCAGAAGGGTTCATAGTGCCTGGTAAGGAGGATCTTGTGTGTAAGTTGAAAAGGTCCTTATACGGTTTGAAACAATCTCCTCGTCAGTGGTATAAAAGGTTTGATTCTTTTATGTTGTCACATGGCTTTAAGAGGTCTGAATTTGATAGCTGTGTGTACATTAAGTTTGTTAATGGATCACCTATATACCTGTTATTATATGTTGATGATATGTTGATTGCTGCCAAGAGCAAGAAAGATATCGCTGCTCTCAAGTCACAGTTGAGTAGCGAGTTTGAGATGAACGATCTTGGTGCTGCTAAGAAAATTCTAGGTATGGAGATTACCCGTGACAGAAATTCTGGTTTGTTGTTTCTTAGTCAGCAAAATTACATTAAGAAAGTTCTTCATCGTTTTAACATGCATGATGCAAAGTCTGTTAGTACTCCTATTGCTCCTCACTTTAAATTGTCAGCTGAACAATGTCCTAGTACGGATGAGGATTTTGAGTACATGTCTAGAGTTCCATATTCTAGTGCTGTTGGTTCTTTAATGTATGCCATGGTTTGCTCACGTCCAGATTTATCATATGCTATGAGTTTGGTTAGTAGATATATGGCTAATCCTGGTAAAGAACATTGGAAGGCTGTTCAGTGGATTTTCAGGTACCTTCGTGGCACATCCAATGCTTGCCTCAAGTTCGGCAAGACTGATGAGGGACTCGTAGGCTATGTGGATTCAGATTTTGCTGCCGATTTGGATAAGAGGAGATCCCTCACAGGTTATGTGTTCACGCTTGGTGGTTGTGCCGTGAGTTGGAGGGCAACGTTTGAAAGAGCATATTTGCTCTAGCTCTCTTTTAGAGTCTAATGACAACACATCAACGTGTCTAATATGTGCTTGACATATGCAGGGAATTCACATGTTCATGAAACGTCGAGTCGGGAAACGAGATGCCCGGAAAAACCATGCAGTAGAGTTTTTTTGTGCCTGGCGGTAGTACAATCTGTTGTTGCCCAGTCTACCACTGAAGCAGAGTACATGGCTATTGCTGAAGCATGTAAAGAATCGGTTTGGCTGAAAGGTTTGTTTGCTGAGCTTTGTGGAGATGATACTTGCATTAACCTGTTTTGTGATAGTCAGAGTGCCATTTACCTTACTAAGGATCAGATGTTCCATGAGAGAACAAAGCACATTGACGTCAAATACCATTATGTGCGTGATGTTGTTGCAAAAGGTAAGATGAACGTATGCAAGATAAGTACTCATGATAATCCTGCTGATATGATGACAAAGCCAGTTCCTGTTACTAAGTTCGAGCTTTGCTAGGGCTTAGTTGGTATCACTGTCTAGCCCAAGAGGCTATTTGGCGCCGAATGTGTTTTCTTTGTTGTTTTCAGGGTGAACGTTCTCATTTATGCTACAAGATGGAATTTGTCTCAAGGTGGAGTGTTATTTTATGGTGATCCAAATTCCAGCGGTAGTACCGCTGGGTTAAGCGGTACTACCGCTCGAGAGCTACCGCCACCGCTACCGCCTCCGCTACCGTCAGAATGGCCGTCTGACGCACTTGTCCGGTACCGACTGGTACCGCTGGCGGTACCGCCGCCGGTACCGCTGAGGTGGGAAGAGCCGAACCAGCCCACCCTAGCGGTACTACCGCCTATCCCAGTGGTAGTACCGCCGCGGTGGGATCGTTTTCCAGGTTGGACTGCAGCCGACCTAGGGTTTTATGCTTCTATATATTCCTCTTGTAAGCCGCCGTTTTGGGGTAAGCCATACATTGTAAACCCACGGCGTTTGTAACCTCACCCGATATAGTGAAGTATTGCTGGCTGGCGCCCGTGATTTTTTCTCTTCCATTGTTGGAGGGGTTTTTCCACGTTAAAATCTCGTGTCCCCATTGGTTTGATCGTTCCGCTCTTCGTCGTTTCTTTGCTATCGTTTACAACAGAATCTGCGAGTGTGGCCACTCGAAGCATCGGCGTGGAGCTCCATGGCGGCGCAGGCTTCTCCGGGGACGGGAATCGACGAGGAACGGAAAAGCAGGGAGCGTTCGTTGGGGATTGAAGGAGATGTGAGGTGGGAGCAGCGCGGAGGGAGAAGGCCGATCACGGGATGGCCGCCGGTGGCCGAGAGAGAGAGAGTTGGGGCAGTGAGGAGTGAGGCGACGGGTTGAGCTGTCGGTGGCGCAAGCGACCACCAGAAGCGTCTGGCGATGGGGAAGTAAGACGCTTGCGATTTCTTTTTTCCTTTTTTTACTCCCGATAGCGCCCAAATAAGCGTCGCTCGATGTAGACACGGGACGCTAGCCATATCTCCGTTTTTACTGATTTATTTTTAATTCTCTAAGCGCCCAACTAAGCGACTCCCAATGTAAATGCCCTTAGTCTTGAGTTCATAGCTACACCTGCCACCCGCTGGACCAATAAATTGCCGGCGGAAGAGAGCGCGACGTCGGGATGAATGAGCAAAATCAGCCCGACGGCTGATCTTTTAAGCATTAGGTCGTTAGGTAAGCATTATGTTTGATTTCGACAATACTTATGCAACACCGATTTCACTAGGACTTGCGGGTGAAGTTATCATACACGCAACAACAATCATAGTTGGGAATCAGGCCTCTCCTCTTATGCTCCAATAATTCGCCGAGATATGTAGAGAATAGCAACTACATCTACAACTACAACAATGAAGAGATTGTGAACATGCTACGAATGAGAAGAACCCTGTTTAGCCATCTTATGAAAAAACTTAGGGAGAGACGGTTGTGAAAAGATAGCATCTAGGCCTCTGCGGAAGAGCATGTAGTCATGTTCCTTCATGTTGTACTAGTTAATAACCACATGTTTAGAGTGATTCACGACACATCCAGGCGTCCAACGGGACAACATCCTGATATTTCACACAAGTATTGTTTGCAATTGAAGAGCTCAGAGGAAAGATGATCAAGTCATCAATTGGTCAAACTTCATGAAAGATGCGATAGATCCAAGATGGTAACCATATTTCAAGGTGAGCACATGTTTATCCATCTCATCGTATGATTGTATTGGTGTGAAGATAATTTTTTTCATGTCATCACAGGATGGTGTTGGAGCAATTGATGGTACTCATTTGACTGCTAGAGTATTGAGATCTTACGATACAAAATTCAGGGATAGGAAGTATTACACCAACCAGATTGTAATTGATGTTGTAAATTTCAGTGTCAAACTCACATATGTCTTTACTTGTTGGGAAGGATCTGCCCATAATACAGACATTTTTACTCACATATTTGGTTGAATTGATCAGATAAATATCCATGATGCTAATTTCTACCTAGAAGATGCTAGATACTTTTCATCAAAGAAGGAGAGCAAGACTTTATCGCTGAAGTCTTTAAGGTATTCTAGAAAAATGTCTTTAAGCGTCGAGTTGGTTTGGTAGGAAGGTTACAAAAAATGAGCTATGTTTTATGGGTTTCAAGAAAGAGAGCGGAAATGGATGGCACACAAACAGACATGGAAAAACAAATCCCTTCTACGCAATACCTTTTACTTGAATCAAAACAAGATTACCATTTGAGGACCCAACATTACAACAAATAAACGGGTCAGCCGTTTTTCTCATCAAGACTGTCTCAACGAAATAAATATTTGAGAAGCGCCGTTACCTCGAGCGTGCATACTGTGTGTTGACTTTTTTTCAGGGATTTGCCGCTACCCGTGAGACTTGCTGCAGGCCATAGGGATCCGCTAAACCCGTGAGGGTTTACTGCATACTCTCTTTTATTTTGCCGCATTATTGTTTTGAAATATTGTGACATTTTGTGTTATTTGAACCCACTGGGGGATGAAATGTTACAACGATGTTGCAACAATACAACTATTTACTTCGTGCATGCGAGTTATGCTTAACGACCGGACGAACCAGATTTTAATTTTATGGCGATCCAACGGCATGGGAAGGTGACGATTTGAACACGTGTTAGTCCCGCCGACACTCAGCGTTCCCCACGTAAGAAGGGAAATCCGAAGTCGAATGCTAGTTGCTTTGTTCTTTTACCCGTTCAACTCTTAATTTTTGCATTTGGCCGGATAGAGGTGTTTTGGGGCCCTAACTCCATGTAGCTCGTTAATTATTATTTTTGCATGTTTCACAAAGTTCAGGAAGCAATCTCAAATGTAGATACTGATATGATCTAAGAATGTGCAAAATTTCAAGTCAAAAATCATTACTCCCTCCGTTCCAAATTAATTGACTTCCATTTGCCCACATGTGGATGTATCTAGACATGTTACAAGTATAGATACATCCATATTTGGACAAATAGAAGTCAATTAATTTGGAACGGAGGAGTATATATGATCTTGGCTGGTGAGCAGTACAGAATTCCAAAATATAGAAATTTCGCTGGATTTTTCTTTTTTGTGTAGCTTAAAATAATATGAATTTGTATTGAAAAGTTTCTGACTAATAGATTTCGACATTATCTAATGTGAAAATGTTTGCTTCAAATATTTTAGAACTCAAAAATGCTGATTTAATATTTTTGAATGTAGTACATGAAGCTCGGGCTTTATTAGCAATTTCAGCATTTGGCCCAGCTAACGAAGACTCGCGTTTCTTTCTATTGAAAATGGCCCATAAATAACAAGTTAGGCCCATTTCTAAATTTTGCTCCAGTTATTGTCTCAACAATTATCAAATAAAAAGTTAATTGTCTCAACACACTGCAATAAACCAATTCATTGATGAATATAATTTCATCCGTTGCTACTCCGTAAAAATTAGGGTGGAATTTGAGTGCAAATTATGTAATGTGTTCACAAATGCTTTTCATAGTTTTTGAAATCTTCAAAACACATATATCGGAACTGTGTGCACCTGCCGATATATGTATTTTGAAGGTTTCAAAAACAATGAAAACATTTGTGAACATAGTTCACATTATAAATGTAAACTAGTGAATATTTTGCAATCCAAAGTTGATCATATTCTCGAATAAAATCCGCAGGCTCACGTGCTATAGCATGCAGTACATTGAAAGCTTTTTCTCCATCGTTTTTGAAACAATTGAAATACCTCGATAGATATTGTTTGCGGACACACACATGATGGATTTTCACCGGCATTTAGCAAGTTACACTAATTGCACGCCGCAATTTTAGAATTAAGCATATCTTTTATCGCTGAACTGAAAGAGAATTCAGCACCCGCGGAACACCCGTAGAGTGACAGCTAGCCAAACCTGAAGACAATTTCATTTGAACTTTGTATAGATACTCAGACCAGAATGTCACAGTGCAGAAAGGTGCAGAAACTAACAACAGCCTTCACATCCACAGTACCAAGTTGCTTATGATACAGCACATCCACGGGGCTCCAGACGACAGACTCGGCTCTGCTCTTCCAAAGGGTCGTCAGTGCCACCCCTGTTTGGCGTCGTCGGTCACTCGTCGTTCCCGTAGAAGGCTTTCTCGAAGCACTGGAGGTACTCGGGCTCGAGCGCGAACAGCACGGAGACGCCGTCGTCCTTGTCGGGCGCCTGCATCACGTACGCGGTGCCGCTGCCGAACATCTGCGCGGGCGCCACGAACTTGGGGCCGCCCCACCCGAAGTCGGCGTCGCTGATGGACATGCCGAGCCAGCTGACTACCCACAGGTCGGTCTCCGGCATGAACTGCCCCGCGCGCCGCCTGGCTGCCCTTCTCCGACTCCAGCTCCAGGTAGTCGATGACGGAGCGCACGAAGGCGTCGTCCACCCGCGCCACGGCGCGCTTGATCCGGTCGGCCACGAACCCCAGTGGCTGAGACAGCACATCGCTGACGCGCACGGTGACCAGGTCACGCACGATGGCGTTGCCGAAGTAGTTCGCGGGCAGCTGCGGGCGCAGGCGCTGCCGGATGTTGGCCGGCACGCGCAGCCTGGACTCGGCGTCGGGGGCCAGGCCGCGGGCCACGCACATGGCGCGCCACAGGTGCGCGGTCACCGCGCAGTAGGTTGACACGCCGCCGGGGCCGCAGGCGGACTTGATGTCGGCGAGCAGCTTGGGCGGCACGGCGTAGACGCGGGTGACGAAAGGCCGGGGAAGGCCGTTGAGGTTGCTCGGGGAGTAGACCGGTGCTCGGAGGTGACGTGCGGAGGGGAGCGCGCGCGCAGCACGGTGCGGTCGTGGGTCGGCGGGACGGGCACACTGTGGCGAGGTCGAGGCCGCGCGCCAGGGACGTCCACGTCTGGATGAACTGGATCGCGCCAGCGCCGTCCATGGTCACGTGGTGCATGCCCGTGCCGACCGCCACGCCGCCGCACTTGAGGAAGGTCACCTGAAAAACGAAATTACGTTACATTCCCAGTTTATTCAGTCAGGTTCACAAGGAGTATAATCACCAAGAAACAACATAATTAAACTGTTTGATCCATTTGTTTCCATCAGCAATTCACGTCAGTATAATAATACTACAATGCCAAAGACCATTTCGTGCTCCATGAAGCAGCCACCGAACCTTTTAAGTTTTAACTATTCTATGAGCTTCTACTACTGATGTTACGCAATAACCATACTCTATGAGCTTCTACTACTGATGTTACGCAATACCACCATGACTCGCTCCCTCGACGTACGAGGCAATAATACTGCAATAGACTACTCCGCTGCGTAACATCAGTAGTAGACTACTCCGCTGCGTCCAAAATGTCAACAGTGACGGGCTAACTTGTGACTGTATCGCCTAGTCCTAAAACGGCCGGCTGCATGACGACAGCAACAGACCATGGCCGCTGTCTGATTATATCGCAAGAAGCAGCTAACCTTAGTTCCAGGCAGCTATCACGGGCGGCGCTGAACTGCAGGCCCTGTCATTCCGGCGGCCGCCGATAAAGATTGAAGCGGTTACTGATAGTAGATTATTATTAATGTTACATGTCACGGTCAGACGTCAGTCATGGAAACGATAACCCATCTACGGAGTAGAAGATATCCTTGGATCTGGGCACGTCGGCAAGCGCACCGTGATCGGAGAAGCAAGCGGCACTTTTGGGAAGCAGAGCCGTCGCGTTCGACGAACGTCCACCTCGAGGATTCAGATCATGTGCAACTCCCCAAGTGGTTCCTATAAGAAGATAGGCACAAAGAAAGGAAGCAGATCTTGAGAGAGATAAGAACTGGACGATCAGGGAAAGCACACTACACACGGCTTCATGATTAGGTCGTGGATCCCACGGATTTGCAGAGTATAAACTTCAAGAGCCCTCTGCTTTTTCGTGGGTGTACGAGACAGAACATAGAACTGAGTTCATGCTCACAAGGCGTTATGTAAAACATTTTATTTTTTTTTCTAAAATGTTAAAAAAATCAAATAAAATTCTGGATATACATAGTGACATTTTATGTTAGCACAAAAAGTTTTGCAAAGAAAAAACATTTTTTGTGACCTGTGCAACTAAGACAAAAAACAAGCACGTACAAAGTCATTTTGAAAACTTCGGATTTGTCTTTTTTGCACAGCCCAAAAAAAATGCCATTTATTCGTGAATTTTTTTGTGCTACCATAAAATGTCATCTAGTATATCCGAAAATTTATTTGGAAATTTTTTGATATTTTGAAAAATGTTTTTTAATTAGTGGATGCATCTAGAGCTACAAGACGATATGGATTTCCCATCCGTTCCTGCCTATCCTAGTTTGCTCTAGGACAGAACCCATGGAGCTCCTTTGACCATCTGCGCGTTTTGGAGTGTCGGCAAGATGACTTGCTGCAGTCAAGATCCGAAGCTCCAAATTTCCCATCCTGGAATTGATTGTGCACATCTGCTTTTACCTCTCTCTCTCTCTGAGCCGGCAAATCGGTTTCTTGCTATACTACTTGTCCTTACTGATGAAGCGATACTACAGTATGGGTTGGCCTTAAAGTCAACTGCTCTTTTTTAAATTCACTGCAATGTGCAAGTGCCGTCCTCTTCTGACACGCCAAATAATTAAACAAAAACCTATGTAATCGTCATGAGCCAAGTTGGGACAAGCACCCACCGAATTAATCAAGCTACAGTTGGTTGCCATCCTCGTCGTACTGCCTCATCACGTCGCTACCACTCCAGATCGCAGCAAGCATCTGATTTCAGCATCATTGTTTTTTTCTTTAAATTTCTTTATGCAAATGGCGATGGATTCCAAGCTTTTACTCTTTCAACTAGATGTATGTTGCCGGCGAATAAGATTATATTCTTAAAACAAGATTGAATTTCCATCCAACCAGCACTCGACACGCGATGCGGTAACAGTGTCGTCTGCCTTGTCTGTTGATAAAGTTCACTGCTAGGTGGGGCCTCCGTGTCGGGGTCCCACACGACAGCCAGGGGACCGTCAATCAGTCAGTTTCTACGGAGAACACATAGAGCGATGATGTCTTGTGTACCTGGACCATGGCGAGGAGGCAGGGCGGGTCGCCGGATTCGGCGAAGGGGACGAGCAGGCGGCGCGCCTCCGGGGATGGCTCGAAGTCCTTGAACATCTCGTCGCCGGTGAAGTCGGCCTTGGCGACGACGAACAGCGCGCCCTCGCCGCTGCAGTCGATCTCCAGCCGGCCGCCGGGGCCCACCGCCATCCGCCCCGCCAGCGGGTAGTAGGGCACCAGCGCCTTCGCCAGCGCAGCCCGCAGCCTCTCCGGCGCGAAGAACGCCTCCTCCTTATCTTCTTCTTCGCCGGCGACGGGGACGGCGCCGCCGTAGAGCGGGGTAGTAGTAGACGAGCGGGGTGTGGGTCTTGGGCACGGCGAGGTCGAGGTTGGAGAGCCACAGCGCGTGCCGCGGCGTCGGCGAGCTCGGCGCCACCAGCGTCTCCTCCACCACCTCCACCTTCATCTCGATCGATCTACTCTCTGTCTCCCGGTCCCTTGCTTCCGTGCTGGGCTTTGGGCAGTTCTTGCGTGTGCGTGGAGCGGCGAAAGAGTGTGAGGGTTTATTAATAGCGGGAGTACTGCGAGTCCACCTCCACGATGGATATTTTTACTTCAGCTCTTCATTGACACTCTAGTGGTAACTGTTTAACAACACAGAGGTTGCCCTGCGAATTAATCAGTGGCACGTGGGACGGCCTCGACCGACGACTGGAGATTGCTATTTGATCGGGGTTTGTCGATGCCTGCAGATCGTCTGCGGTGGCGGTGACCAGTCTCGCTATTTCTGGAAACCTCTCCATCCCTCTCCTCCCTACTTTACCAGAGATCTTGAGGGAAACCTCGGATCGGCCAGCGTTCGCCGGCGCATCCGTGGGATTTTCTACCCTCCGGCGGCCGCTCCGGCGAAGGGAGGATGGAGAATCCCCGAATCCGCGATTTGATCGGGGTTTGTCGATGCCTGCAGATCGTCTGCGGTGGCGGTGACCAGTCTCGCTATTTCTGGAAACCTCTCCATCCCTCTCCTCCCTACTTTACCAGAGATGTTCTTGAGGGAAACCTCGGATCGGCCAGCGTTCGCCGGCGCATCCATGGGATTTTCTACCCTCCGGCGGCCGCTCCGGCGAAGGGAGGATGGAGAATCCCCGAATCCGCGTTCCGGCGGTGTAGATAGGGTGTGTGGTGGTTCGCGGGCGACGAGGTCGAGGCGGGGAGGCCACCGTCATCGTTTTGGTCGGCTACAACTTCCCCTCTCTCCCGGCGTCGTCTTCGACGGCGGCGGCTGGCTGCTGCCCTTTCCTGCCGGCGCTCCCTCCCTTGTCGGCGGTTGGATCGCGGCTGGTGTACAGGAGGCGGGCTCGGTTCTTGCGATGATTCGCCAGTGACAGCGACGAAGATGGCGTCTTCTTCTGCAGCGCGTAGGGCCGTTGGTGCCCTTTCTCGAAGGTCTTCGGCTGCTTGCCCTTGAGGCTCCCCGGAGCGATGTCGGCGGCGGCGTGCTTTCGATGCGTGTTGTCGGCAGCGGCGGCTGTCTTTCCCCTGGGTTGCGTTGTATTTTTCTTATTTTGCAGGGGTGTCTGTACCGGTGTAATTTATTAATAGATCTGGGCTTGTTTCAAAAAAAAAGCTTGAGGGCCGCTCCGTTCTTTAATTACCGACTTGAAACGCGATAAATGTAATTAGACTAGCCATAATGAGAGTATCATAACTAGTGTCATGCATATCATGTTGGCAAAAATATGATGTGGCACAGTAATTAATGAAGAAAGAGAGGATAGTGCTATCTACCAATGTTACGGTATCATAATTCATAGCACACAAAATAAGTTATTTTAATAGCAAGCTAATCTTGTGCACATATTTGTATTGAGATACTACAAACAAATAAATAAGATGTGGTTATGATACTACTATATGATACGTACTATGCATTGTATGGGTAGTATCATATATTAATATTTTTTTTAGAATAACTGCAGGAGAGCTGCTGTATTAATTGCGATAGAGGAGTTTTACATGGGTTTACAAACAGGTTTGAAAACCTTTCCTGCTAAGAGGACCAGGAGATTCAACCTGGGTCAAAAGGTGTTCCCCCAACTTGAGCACATAAAGGAATTGGTGCTCCCGCTAACCTCCACGCAGCAGCCTCGTCCTTGATCTTTATATTCAGAGCGGCAGCTTCTAAAAATGTTTGCCTAAAAATCCCGATTCCTCTCGTTCCAAATCTCCCAGCATACAAGTTTTGACAAAATCCTAGCGAGTTTTCGCTGTTCTTTGGAGCCAGTGTTTACCGCGTTCCTGTGCCATTCATGTACAGATAGACCCTTGTTCGCCCAGCTCGTCGGGTGCAGCTTCCTTGAGTTGAAAGCAACATCCACTGACTCCCAAATGACAAGTGAGTAGGGGCACTCAGTAAACAGGTGCTGCGCTGTTTTCAGATTTCGTTGACACAGAGGACAGAAATACTCATTAGGCCATTGACGATGCATGAGCTTGTCTGCGGTTAGGACGCTGTTTAGCATGAGTGACCAAATGAAGAACTTGCACCTAGCCGGCGCCCACCCTTTCCAAACGATCTGTTTGAAGTCGGTGCGGATGCTAGGGGCAAAGTGCATCTGGTACGCAGAGTGTGCGGAGTAGACAGCATTTTTACCAAAACGCCAGACGATCGTATCTTGTTCATCCGTCAATTGCACTTGATCAACCAGCTCGGCGAGCTTAATGAATTGCGGCATGACTTCTTCAGTGACGTTGAAACGGAGATCAGTGACCCATTTCAAATGAGAGATAGCATCTTTAACGGTCCTATTCTTCCGATGGAGGCTTTGAAAATTGCAGGGGAAATGTCGCACGGCCGCATGTCATGCAGCCAACAATCCGTCCAGAAGGCAGTGATTTCTCCACTTCCCACGGTGATTTTGGTTGCTGCATCGAACGTTGCAGTCAGTCTTGGAGCACGGCAGGGGCATCGCGGCCCATGGCTTGTTGGGACATGTCTACTTCTGCCAAAGCCATCTCAGTCTAAGAGCCTGACCGAAGTTGTCAATATCATGGATTCCCAGCCCACCCAATTCTTTTGGCCGGCACACACGCTTCCAGCTCACCCGACATTTACCACCATTGCAGTGCACTTCCCCAGCCCAAAGCCAAGCTCGACGACGTTTGTCAAACTCTTTTTTTACCCATGCACGCATCTCATTGATTGTCATCATGTAGACCGGCAAGGAAGATAGCACGGAGTTTAACGCTCTAACCTCCCGGCCTTGCTCATTAA